>JARHVA010000592.1:4147500-4180000 GCA_037957365.1 Torreya grandis
TCTTATAATAACCAACTTTTTGATGATATATTAAGTTTCCACTGTAATAGGAAAGTTGAAGTCATTTATTCCTTCTTATTATTATAAGATAATACTATAGGTTTGATTAGATTACCCCCTTGTAATTGTCTAATCTTACGATTTGTATTTACTCCTCATGATATTCCTGGAATGACTACATAAAATTTGTTTCATTTTTCAACTTAAGAATGAAAATATTCTTTTAATGGATGCATTTAGTCACATATATGTTTTTGATTTTAATTTTGATGGAGGTTATAATAAGGTAATTATTGTGTCTATAAACCATTAAGTCATGTATGTGAATATTGCTTGTTAATTGTGTGCGTGGTTCAAACGTTGTGCATTATACTTATGAAAATTTGGTTTCTAACACAAGTTTTCACTATGAGAAAAAATGTGCATCCATTTATTACTCATCATGAGTGGAATATAATATTTTATAGGGTGCTTAGATGACTCTTCCATTCGATTTTATGAGCTTACAATTTGTCTCTACCCCTCATGGTTTGATTTCAATGGTTGTACAATATTTGTTATGTTTTTCCCTTTATGAATGAGAAGATTCTCTTAAGAGATGCATCTAGCCACCTGAAAGCTTCAAATTTGAGTGTCAACATAAGGGAATATATATATATATATATATATATATAAACCCATAAATATAGACCCCTCTCAATGGTTACCATATGGGGTTAGAAACTAGTCATCTATGATTACACATTAATAGTTAATAGAGAATGTAATAATTGTAATTAAGGGTTGTAAATTACTATAATAATAAAAATTTAAAAACTAAAAGCATTCATAAGTGTTATCATATGTGTGTGTAATTAAACGTAGTCAAAAGTATAATATAATGTTGATCACTATTATAATTATGAACATGAATAATGTGCATCCAAAAAAAGTTCAAAAGGACATGAAAGATTATTTCAGAATGATAATATCCTCTGAAAGTGTATAAAGTGTTGTTATGGTGTCTTTGCTACAATTTGGTGTCTTTTTGGTGTATCTTAATTTATAAAAGCTAAAGTAAAAAGGTATTAATTCCAAGTCAAAGCTAGGGCATGGGACACCATATCACACATGAGGAATTTAGGTTGGGATACCAATTATAAAGTGGCTAAAAAAAAAATAGAATTTTAAATTATCATAAAGTATGATTTGATAGTTGAACATCTAAAATGTTGGGAACATGGATTTCCCTCTTTGATATTTTAAAATGTATTTCATTGAAATGTTAAATGGAGGACGAGAATCCAATGTATAAGGCTGTTAGGAAAAATATAAAATCAACATTGATTTCTTTTATTTAATTTTTTATTTTTGGTTGGGATAAAATGAAAGATTGTTTATTAAGCTTCTAAAAGCTAAACAAATAAGGATAGGTGCGGCATTCAACCCCTGTAGGCCTGAACTTGTCACAAGTTAGTGATTTAATTCTCCATGTATAGGAAGAGACAAACAAAGAAAAGAGGGGCACAAAATAGAGGTGTGCAGAAGTAAGGAGGGATACAAGGTTAGAAAATGGAAAGAGGATTAGTAAGAATGGATCCCATACTTGATAAGGTATTTATTCTTATGGAAATTCTTTTGAATAGATCAATTTGTGTATACAACATAATTAATATATTGTTTTAGGTTGGAATAATAGAGATTTATTTTGAAATGGGTGTTTATGTTGAAAAATATTATATTTACAAGTATACATTTGAAGGAGTAAATGATCCAAAACTGTTGATCAGGGTGTCCTCTAACTTTTAGATTTATTAAGAATCATTAATATTACATGGTATAAATTTTTAAAACAAGTTGTGTTATGTAAATCAAGTTTTTGAATATTGTAAACATCCTAAAATGCAAAGAGTAAGGCTTATTATTTTTCACATGAGAGTTTTACCCAAGAGATACATGTAGATAGAACAAAAGAAACCCAAAAAAAGGAAGTGATAACCTTAAATCTATAAATAAGCATTAAAACATCCAAAGTAGAAATTCCTAATATGTGGGGCATAAATTTAGAATCTTTTTTCCTCCAATGGTTATAGTCAATTCAAACAAGATGGTTATTTTATGCTCAGGTTTTAATGTAGTTTGAAATTCAAAAGAAAGATTAGTTGTCATACCAAAATTGTGCACACATCCATGGGAAAATGGTGTAAGCTAATGGTGAATAATTCATTGGTCATAGAAGGGGTTGTTACACTATTAATGCCACTAGACTAGAAGGGTAACAATGGATGAGCTTAAGTTTTTGTTGATTCTCAAGCTAAGACCTAACACTATTGCATTCCTTGTAGCTTTGTCTCCTATTTTATAAAATAAATTTGTTTTGCTTTTAGAGTATATGTAACACTAGATGGACCTGAATGGGTTGCTACCCAACATATTCAAAATCATCATGAAAGTAAAGTTGATAATAATCAAGTGACAATGCCATTCTCCAAAATATATATATATATATATATATATATATATATATATATATACATATATATATATATACATATATATATATATATATATATATATATACATATATATATACATATACATATATATATATATATATACATATATATACATATACATACATATACACATATATACATACATACATACATACATACATATATATATATATATATATGTATATATATATATATGTATGTATATATGTATGTATATATATATGTATGTATATATATATGTATGTATATATATATACATACATACACACACACACACACACACACACACACACACACACACACACACACACACACACACACACACATAACACAATGTATCAAATTGTTAGTAGTTGGTAAGGAGTTAAATGATGTTTCATTCATCAATTGTACTTTTTATAGCAAACCCATGGATAAATTTGAGAATGCCATCCATGAGATATGGGTGGTTGTTGAGTTTGGAAAGGGTTAGATGTTTTTTCCTAAAATCATATAACATGCACAAATTTCAATGTTATAACTAGGTTTTGAAATGTTCAACATTGCATTTATCTTTACAAAAGGTTTTATTAATGTTGTCTTTAGATTTCATTTGGGTAGAGAGATGATTCTAATATATCAATGGTTTTGGAAGCAACGTAACCTATTGTTACACTTTGGTATCCTAACTTTAACCCTCTTATTAAATTTGTCTCCTCTCAACTCGTATGGATTAAGTTACCCCATCTCCCTTTTCACTTATAGGATGAACCAAACCATGCTTTAAATATATCAATAACTTTATTGGTACCTTCATTCAGACTGACCCTACTACATAACTATTTTCCCACACCACTTGCAAGAATTTATGTCAACATCAACAATACAATGAGACTTTTAGACTCTATTGACCTGATTGTGGAAGTTCATACATAATGTCAATCTCTATATTATGAAGGAATTCCTTTTAGGTTCAAACATTATTTTAAAACCAGGTATGTCTCTATGGACTAAACTAAAGTTTTAAAAATAAAAGAGTACCCAACTTGGTGGAGAATCTCTTCACTTGATATTAAGATAGTGTGTGGCCAAGATTATGAAGATAGTGATCTATCTAAGTCAGAAGAGGGTTAAATAAACATTGACACTCTACTTCCCCTTATTTCACGTTCAAATCAAATAAATAATGAAAATATTTTAGATGTCTTTGCTTAAGAAGAAGCTGAAATCTCATCTATTATATCCTCAAGTGAGAAATGAAACATGGTGGAAAGTGATATTTCACACCTACTCTTGTACACCCCTGTGGGCACTAGGGATGTATTTTCACCTAAGAAATAATATAGAGGGTGGACTAAATTTACAAGTAAAAATAAAGGTATTAAATAAGGGGTCCAATGTAACAAGATTATCTATTCAGGAGGGTCCTTCAGAAATTTTCTAGAAGGAACAAAGGTATGATTTGTGGTCCCTAGGGCCTAATTAGGTTTGGGGTCATTAGGAACCTAGCTATTCTATATTTATCTCCATTTCTACTCATTTTTTAGGTTGGGTCATCTAGAGACCCCAATGTTTTTCTCTCTTATGGGAACCAACCTTGGGTCTATTAGGTTATGTTGTGTATTGAGGATGGTTTTGGTTCTTTTTCAGATTTGTTGAGATTTTTAAGTTTGGCTTGTTATTTTTATCCCAATGGTGTTTTTTCCTTATGACTTCTTGTTTGGTCTCTTTTATTTCATGCTTGTTGGGTCCTTTTTTGGTTGGGTGTGTTGTGCCTTTGTTTTCTTTCATGGTTTTTCCTATGGCTTTATTTGACTCTTTCTAAGGAAAATTTGTGCTTCCCATTATGTCTAGAATGAATTACACACCTTTCAAAGTTGGACTTACCTTAATTCAAACATTTACCCTCAATTGACAACTATTTTTCATTACACACATTGCACATGGTGAAAACCCTTCCTACATCAAATTTAATATTTCCAATCTTCTAAAGCTTAATATAAAGGTAAACAAAATCATACTAGTAATTTTAATATGGGTGTGTTTTTTATACTCTTGATGGTGTAATAATTCAATTTTATAACCAAACTGAGGTACTGATTTTATTGTAATTATCTCATTTTATAAGCAATGCAGTGGTATATATGTTTAATAAAAGTAGTGACTATATTGGTATAAGGAAGTGATTACATTATTTTATGCTAGTTTCATATTTGATTAATATCTACACATTAGATTTATATTTATTAGAAAATTGATATCAATGAAGAGAAACACTACTAGTGTGTGTTGATGTAACTTTCTTCTTGCTTGTAGTGAAGGATGAGAATGGTTCAAAAATAATAGAGTCTCAAGAAAAATCTCTCTTATAAATGATATCAAACTCATAGATTTGTATGTGTTGAGCATCAGTGCCTATTTAAGTAGTTAATAGTAGAAAAGAGTATGTTTGAAATATCTCCTCTTTTCTCTTGTGATAGTGTGTCATTTCTATAAGATGATTTTTATTTATTAAAGTTTACTTTAGCTATATCTAACCTAAACTATGAACATGTTTAAATAAGGGAATATATTATGTTTTCATTCTTATTGTTATACATTTTCATTGTGACATGGAAGAGCTTATTAAAAAGTGGGCCTTCATCCATGGCTTCTGACAATATCTTAGTTGTTCGTCATAATACACAGACTTGATGATTTACATGAGTGATGTATAATACCTTATAATCAATTAAATCTAATTATATTGATTAGAAAATTAAACCATATGTACAACCTTATATTATTTTATCTCATTAAACGTGCATCAACATAATATGTTGGGACCCATTTCATGCTAAGTAATGGATCCAAACTAACTCGACAAACACCTAGGTACAAGGAAATTATGTAGATGGTTGTTATTTTGTCTTATAGTGGCACCAGATGAATAAAAACTAACAACTCTACACAGCATTGGAAACTCAGTACAAGGGACAATGACCAACCATTTAAGATAAATGGCTCCTTTTTGAATCACATAGCATTGGGAAGTGGGTGCACAGGATAGTGACTGCACATTAAAAGTAAATTGTAGTAGATGTGGTGGAATGTGTACCTCTAATGCAAGATCAGTAGTTGGCATGCTCCATTCCCTATGAATCTAGGATGTTTTGAAGCCTATAAAAGGAAACAAAGTTCAACTGAAGAAGGAGAGGTGAATGGGAGTAGAAAAGATCTAGAAAATTACTATTATAAGTTTTTTCTAGGATTAACATTTATCTTGGGATGCATATTGATGATCCCCTCTATAATGCCCAATCTCACTTTTGAGCTTGGGTCTTAGTAGTTTATGTTGATCACTTTATTAGTTATATAGAACGTGTATGTATTGTTTAACTAATTTAATGAAGATTGCTTGTGTAAATAGGGAATGAACTATATGGTTAAGCTTTTGAATGTTTCTTGAGTGTATGTTATGATATATCAAAATAGTATAAGGAGTTATCATGAGTGTATAACCTAGTTTGTCAATGGTGGATCTTTAGATGATAATGAGCCTTTCACCCTTGATATAAAATAAGCTAATTATGGTTGAGACCTGATGCCTAAATTGACACCCACGTATGAGCACAAGATCATGACCAAGTCCTTTAAGTAGAGACCTCTTTAGCCCTCAAGTACCTGAATGTATTTGAACTCATGAAACCCAAGGCTTGCACCTATAAATACATAACCATCATTGTGTTAATCAAGCCCATGAATCATAGAGTTGTGCCATGGCACAACTAGCCCAATAAACCCTAGTCCCTTCTCTAATGCACTTCAGGTGAGAATATAAAGCTTGCACCTTATTTATATTGATACCATCACTATCGAGTGATAAATGTTGAGCACCTTAGAAGTAGTCAGGGCTTTTGCCTTATCAAATAAGACCAAATCTGACTTGGATAGCTAGGTAGGCACATGACTAGGTCCATGAAAAAAAATTCCCTTTTACTAAAACATTTTGGTTCCATTGTTGGGACCCTATTAAATTTTGTTTTTATAATGATGCACCAAGATAATGATCCAAATCTCCCTCAATAACATCGAGTGCTAGATAGAAAGAGTGGAAGATAGATTTGTACTGAGGCATTTGAATTGTAGAGGGTAGAACCTAAAGATGTGGGTACATAACCACTTATATGATGCCTTGTATGAGGTGTTATTTTGTGAACTACCATAGCAAGTGTACCACTAGTTGGCTACTTATGTGACTCGTAGAAACTAAAGCTATGGATAACACCTTAAATGGATAAAATAACACCTAGAGAAGCTTAAGAAATTAGATGCCACATAGACTATATTTACAAATAAATGATGGCAAAGGGTACTAAAAAACTATATGATTGAGTACATGGTATTGATGTACTCATACCCTAAAGAAGTAGAATACCAATTCATGCATGAGTCTAGAGGCACATTTGTGAAAAAACTTAGCATAGAACTCAAGAATTTGATTATAGATTATAGTATTGAAATAGTGATGATAGAAGGCTAAAGTCCTCTCATGTATAAGAAGTGTAATGAGGAAAAAGGAGATGTGTAGGTGAGGTGTGATGGAAGGAGATGAGAAGATTGACAATCAAGAGATCAAGCGACATGCTTATAATAAGAGGAGGTGCAAACTAATATAAGATTTAGAACTTGGAAGTGCTAAGAGGACCCATAGTGAGTGGTAAGGGCATGGGTAACGATCTATTGAAAGGTAGTCACACCTAGAGGAAGGAGCCTTTGAAGCCTTAGACAAGCTCCATATTTGGTAGGTGAATGCTAAGAGTCCCATAAAAACTTAACCATTAGAGATGTGTTAGATGTACCTACCCCATTTGATCCTGTAAAATGAACTCATGTGGTAGATTCCCCAAAGGAAAACAAAATATTGACAACTCACCTTGTTGTTAACATAGACTTTGATTGATTCACAAATGTGGACCAAAACTTCATAATTGAATAAGTCATCCCATATAAAGAGGTCAGTGAACATACCTACAGACCATGAAGAACCAACCCAACTAGAGGGAACCTGAGCACAAGCATCCTAGTTCAGCTAAGGTCAATAATACAGCTTGGGTAATAGCTGATAGGAACTGGCCCTATGTTATTAGTTGGTAGTATGATTCCATCTTCTTCTATAGTATCCATAGTAACCACCAGACTAGTGCCTAGCATAGTGGCTGGAGGAATTGAAAGACCAACACTAGGACAAGTACTAGGAGGAAAAGCACCCAAAGAATAGGCTAGTCCTTAGCCCCATATTTACTATGAGATGGCCATATGCCTATCAGAGTATCAAGGTGTGGAAAACATTGTATAACATGTACTCAACTATGAGCTATAATGGTGCACTTAGGGAATAAATCAATTTGAGCATAAAAAAACTCAGTTTATGACAACTTTACTTGATCATGCCCATAATTAGTATAATAAGTTTGATCCTAACCAAGATATGGTTGATTATGACACCTTGAATGGATCCTTCTTGAAGGAGTTCAATATACCTAAGTTTGAGTAGTAAAGCATTAGTGGACTCAAGGAGATAAACTAGGGATTATCAAAAAGCATACTCTTGCATGATGCTAGGTTCAAGATGCTCCTCTCCAAGCTCCCTTATGACATTCAACCTTATTAAGATGTGCAATGGTTCGAGGGAAGAATACTAGTGTAATTCAGAAGGGTGCTCTCCATGAAAACAATCATAGACCCTTGAGAAGTGATTGAAGTTGTGCTCAGAGCTGAGGTGGTTGGGAGTACCAATATAAGCATCAACCTATTCATGGAGGTGAAAATTATGTATATGGCATCCCAACTATAGAAGTTTACCATTAGTTCGTTACAAGACACTTAAAATGGGTTGTAGGACATGTACTAGGAAATAGAGGGTCATAATCAAAACAACTACCCTCAAAGGAATGTGTGTGCATTATTTCTCAGCTGTGAAGTTGTCATGAGGTGCATGATGTTCAAAACTTGCCCTTATTGAAATGTACCAGTTTGGTTAGCATAACCATATACTACAAGTTGTGCAACACCTACACTCATAACACAACTGACTGCCTAGTGATTGATGAGATGTGCTAGAACATAGAGAGACTCACATGATAGACAAATACAATAGCTATAGGGTAGGTAAACTAAGGAAATGAGGATTATGGTCAATGGATTGTTGGTTATGTGAACCAAAGAGGTGCCAAAGGGTGAGGTGGAGGATGCAGTGGAGGAAGATTCCTACCATGATCATGTTACAAGTGTGGGTTGACTAAACACTATCAACATGACTGCCTAATGCATCTAATGTGAAGGTATTATCGAGGACAACATGCAGTTGAAGAGTTACCCAAATTGTATAAAAAGTTGACCGAATGAAAAATGTGTGTTGATAGAGGTGTAGGGATGATTAGGCTTGAGTCTAAGAATACAAAGTGGGCTCCAAAGGTTGAGCCAGCCTATTCAAAGCCAATCAAGTTACATGAAATCACATTTAGTGGGTTCACCAATTAGCTAATAACTATGATAACATAAGAATTACACCTAGAATATGGTGAACCAAGTCACACCAAGTGCATAGCTCAGCCAAAGCCTAAAGCTGCATCCTACCTTGACCTAGTGCATTAAAATGACATCCTACAACAAGCCATGAGTGTAATACAAATTTTTTAGGGAGAACTCTAGTTAGCTAGAGATCTTGAAGTGTAGGCTACCACCTCACAAAAGAATCAAGATAGCTAGGAGGCTAAGATGTAAGAGCTAACTAAAATATTACACCTCGTGCAAATAGATGGGATGTTTCCCCTACTATTTTTTTTTCTCTTAGAGCAAGTAGGGAAGAATCCAAATGAATTTGTTGAATTCCAAGAAATTAAAGTTGTTGCACTACATATAGAGTGAGATCATGAAGTAAGGCATTCTTAGAATGTAGAGTATGACCAAGAATTGCAAGTGAACACCACCATAGATGGTTGGTATATCTATGGGGTGTTGATCAACACTAGTGTAGAAATTAATATCTTGACCAAGAACACATGTGAGAAGATGGGTAGGCTAGCCCTAAGACCTTCCCCCATGTACTATTAATCAATAATAAGACCTGAGCACAACTGGTCAAAATTCTATAAGGCACCATTGTAGATATTATGGGTGGCAAATTCCATGCTAACTTTGAGGTTATTGAGTTAGTTGAGGAAGATAATTACCCAATGCTTCTAGGGAGGCCTTAATGTTATGCCAATTATGTAGATATGTGCTTTAATAAGTGATACATGACTTTCAAAAATGACAAGGAGAGGGTAGTGATCCCCCTTTCAAGTGAATAAGGACCCACTATGTGGAGAACATTGATCTAGAGGATGAAATCAACCATATTTATAATGTCACAATGCAAGACATTGAGAATCTCCATCCTTCTGGTCAGGGAGTAGTTTCCTAAGAAGATGGGATGTCAGCCTCAGATACCACCAACATCACTTACAATCGATGGATTGAAGAGGCATATGAGGCTACAGGTTGTAGATGTCACCTAGTGTATGCAAGGGAACCAACATCTATAAATAATGGTTGGATTCAGATTGATCATGATTTAAAATGACGGATCCTATGATAGGAGAAGAGAGAAAAATGGGAACTCTACCTAAGCAGAGGAAATCTTGTAGTGCTCCTAAAATTTGAAAGAAATAACCTAGTGTAAAGGTATGTCAATAACCTTGAAGCGTGCCTCCCTAAGGAGATAGATAGAATGGGTGCACTTGTGTAGACCTTGAGGATCATTATTTTGCTTTGAAGGGTAGTGAAAAGGTCTAATTTACCAACTTGGCCAAAGTTAAAGGTGGCCATGTACACCAAATTTAGGAGTAGTAATGAGAACCTAAATATCTTAGTGTACTTTGGTGACTCTAACCCCATGGTGCATGTGCACCTATGCGAAGAGACATGGAGTGAATGTGGCATGACTTCCTAAAAAATCCAATGGGTGTATGCCTTTTATAGAACTCTAAATACATGGGCATAAGCATGTACATGGTCAATGAGATGCATCGATATATATCCAATTAGGAGGTCCTTAAGGAGAGGTTTGTGCATACCTTCTCCTTTCCTTCATAGAACCTAGAACTAGTCAAGCCATTGTAAGTGATTTGAAGGGCAGTGTTCAAAGACACTACAATCGTGAAGGATCACTTGAATGACATGTTCAGAGAAAAAAGGTTGGTGATCTTGTTCTTATTTAAGGAAGAAACACTCAAAAATGACTCCAATAAAGAATATTATGAAACTTAGAAGGAGTGCTACTATAAAATGTTGATAGACAGAAGCAAACTTGTGTGTTAAGTAGATGATATCACCCTAAGCGAAGAAGACCCCACTCATCTTCATGTTAAAATAATAGAGGAAACTTGACAAGTTGATTATTCTCATTAGGAGAGGAATGAGCCATATTTTGTACCACTCAAGACCATCAAAATGGATATCAGTGTAGAAAGAGAGCCAAAGACGGCTACTCTATGCACCTATTGGTCTAAAATAGAGCTAGCACAAATCATATACCTCCTAAAGGAGTTCTAGGATTTGTTCCCTAAGACTTATCAAGATATGAATGACACCCACCCATGCCTAGGAAAGATGAGCATCAAGTTAAATGATGGTGCAAGACTACTAAAAAATCACTCCCACCAGATGAATCCCAACCTCTTCCAATGTGAAAATAGAGATCGACGTAATGTTGGCCATAAGAGTCATTTACTCTATGCAAGAGTCCAAATGGGTGAACCCAATGGTAATAAGCATAAATAAGAATGGGCGCATTCACATTTTCATCAATTATAGAATATTGAATGCTTCATGAGTCAATGAGCCTTTCTTAACTCTGTTCACCGATGAAGTCTTAGAAGGCATCATAGGTTATGAGATCTACACTTTCACTGATGGGTTCTCTAACTACCACCAAGTCTAGATTGAGGAGGAGGATAATAATAAAAAAAACCTTTACAACTGAATGGGGTTATTTTTATTACAACATGATCCCATTTAGACTCAATAATGTGCCTGATGTGTTCTATAGAGTGGTGACCATCGTATTTAAAAATTTCATCCACATGTTCCTCTAAGTCTATCTAGATGATTGGATGGTGTATGGACTTGTGAAAGACCCTTATGAGAACCTAATCCTAATGTTTGAGAGGCCCATGCAGCTCTAGATATCTCTAAACTTAAAGAAGTGCATTTTTACAAAACCATTTGGAACCCTATTTGGGTACATTGCTTGTAGGGATGGTTTTCTCATTGATTCAATGAAGATTACCATCATCATTCAACGACAAACTCCTTCCACATAGAAAGATGTTCACACCTTTCTTGGCCACTGTGTATATTGTAAGAAATTTATAAGGAGTTATGTAAATATTTTGGCACCACTAGAAAATATTTTTACACAAGGATGAAACATTCTACTGGGGTAAAGTGTAAGAGGAGGCCTTCGAAACTCTAAAGCTCAAATTGGCTAACGCACCTATCTTACAATTTTTTGATTACACAACACCTTTTCATGTCCATGTCAATGCCTATGGCTTTGTGATTGGCACAATCTTGGTGCATCTTGGTGAATGGAAAATGGATCATCTCATCTCCTTCACCATAAGGAAGTTGACCTTAGAAGAGAAAAATTATACAACCATAGAGCATTAGGCACTCACCATGGATATGCCTTACAAAAATCTAGACAATATTTTTTGGCAACCCTATTCATATTTTTCACTAATAATGAGGTACCCAAGTACCTCGTAAACAATCCTATTTTACATGAGTGCATATGCAAATGGATAGTTCTATTCCAAGAGTTCCAATTGTCTATTGTGGTTAAGCCTAGAAAGAAAAATTTAGGGCCAAACCATTTGTCTCACATCAATTCTATAAATATAGTGGTGCATATTAAGGATGACATACTAGATGTGCAACTATAATAAGTCCAATTCAACTTTGAGGATTTGGTAGAGATTGCCACCTTTTTAATTCCTAGAGTTATTCCCCCAGATATGACAAATAAAAAGAAGAAATAGCTAGCATTTTTTACCACCCCCTTTCAACTCATCTGTGGAGAACTATATAAGTTAAGTAGAGATGAAGTGTTTCACCGATGTGTCTTGGAACATGAGACTCCATCTTTTAGGAGGCACATGAATACATAGCAGAAGGACATTGTGCTAGAGATGCAATAGCAAAAAAAGTGCTACAGTCAGCCTTGTGATGGCCCAACTTGTTCCAAGATGCAAATAATTATGCCAAGGTATGTGATATATGACAACACATGGGGAAGCCCAACTATTGGGATGAGATGATCCTCATCCCCATTCTTGTCTAGGCACCATTCAAAAAATGGGCCATTTATTTTGTTGGGCCGATAACTCCCACAACATAATGCACATATGAAGGTATATCATGGTAGACATAGATTACTTCACCAAGTGGGCTGAGGCCACACCAAAAAAATATTACAAAACCACCATAGCTATGTAATTCATCTGGGAAAACATAATAAGCTATTATGGGTGCCCAAAAAATCTGACTAGTGACAAGAGTAGTCATTTTAACAATGAAATGTTGCATATCCTATTGGCTGAGTATATGTTGGTGCACCATAAAATGACCCCTTATCATCCGTAATCAAATGACATATCTGAGGCATTTAAAAAAAATTTAGGAACATTCCTCACAAAGATATGTGATGTGGGTTTCAAGGATTGGGATGATCATATATTGGCAGTGCTGTGGGTATATCACACAACCTACAAGTGCCTAAACAAGGCTATACCATTCTGACTAGTATTTTGTGTTGAAGTGATCCTACCAATGGAATTTTGATACCATAATTATACATAATGTGTATTAGTTAGTTATATTACCAAGAGTCATTGAACACAAGGCTAGAGGACTTGGAATGCTTCGATGATATGCGTACCCAGGCAAAGTGGAGCTAATAGATAGAAAAGGCATGATAGAAGCTCTATCATGACAAGCACATAAATAACAAGGTGCTCATAGAAGGAGCATTCATTTTTATCTATGACTCCAAGTATTTGAAGCATCTAGGCAAACTGTAAATAAGGTGCATGGGTCCCTATATCATCCACAACATATTGGAGATAGGCACATGAGAATTGCACTCTTTAACTAGTGAAATGATGCTTGGGCATTTTTATGGAAATAGGTTGAAGCCATATCAACAATAGGGTGGTGCTTAAATCATATCCCATTGAATTCTTGGTCACTAGTCAATTTACATTGAGATGACCAATATAATGTTTGGTACAAGCCCAATAGTTTTGTTTCATTTTTATTCTCTTAGGTAGTAGTGTAAAGACTGTAACGATGGTGTTTTGAAGCGCACTGAGAAAGTGTGTTGATATTTCATGAATACATAAAATTAGGTAAGTCAAGCCCTTACAATTTATAAAAGTGCTTGAGGCTAGACATCTAAGTGGTGGGCGTGTGAAACTCACCAGACTCAAGAGGAAGAGAAAAAACTCCAAGTTCACAAGAGACAGATTATAGGGTTGTGAAAGTCCAAGGGAGAACTACTCTAGAACTTTCATGCATAATGCTAGTCTAATAAGTTGAACCCACTTGATTTCCAATCACTGAAGGCTAGACACCCAAGTTTATAGCTGCAAAGAGGTTACTAGACTTAGGTAAAATAGGTATGAAGTGAAGATGTTAGGATTGTGGAGCTAAAAGCTTCACTGATGCAAACAGGAGAGGAGGTTGCTGAAGGTTGCTGAGTTGCAGAGAAGTTGGGGTCGGTCTGATCAGCCGACGTCGGCAGGATAGCATTGAGAAGCAATCGACGTCGGTCATATATCGGTCGACGTCGGTCACCTCCAGGCAGACAGGGACCGACATCGGTCGCCTGTGTGGTTCAACTGCGAGCTATTTACGGGCAGTTAGCTAACGAACCAAGTGTTTGCATGAAGAGAGCTATTTTTAGACTCATAGCTGCGGATCTAATTATTGTAATTAGATGTCTAATTATTGTTTGGATGAGATCTATATAATAGACTCATGGTTGTATTGGAAAAGTGTGCTAGGGAGTAAGAGCGCGTAATTATAAGCTCCTTCTGTGTGTGAGGTAGAGCAATGGTGCGTTCCTCCTAGTGCCACAGTACTAGGTGTGTTGGTGCTGGATTGGAGAGCCCGCTGGGTTCTTCAGGAGTGTAGGATCTTGGTCACAGTTGCATGGCCTATATAGGAGATCTACATGGTAAGTAAGATCGTTGATCTGCAGATGTATGTGTGTGCAAGGTCGAGGTTCACAGGTGAGCAGAACCATTGTTTGATTTGTAGGTGTGCAAGGTCATACAGACAGTAACACAACAGGGAGCAGTATCAGGCAGGATCTACTTAGAGTACAGGTGTGTACTCGGATAGAGCAAGAGAGGAAGGCAAGGAAGTTCCTTCCATAAGTATGGTCTGTTGAATTGCAGGTTGTTGCAGATTCATGGGAGATCTACTTGAAGTACCTTGAGTACTTGTGGAGCACGTGGAGTGCTTGTGGAGTGCGTGGAGCACTTGTGTTGTGTGTGGAGCATGGGAGGTGAACACCAACTTTGTATTTGAGTTGGGTGTTGAGACCTGTGAGAGGGAGAGCTTTGGGGAGAAGAATTACTGTTCACTTGAGGTGTGGGAAACCTCTGTAAGGTGGTGGAGAAGAAGTGGCATCTTCTTTATTGTATTCTTTTCTGTATAAAGTGTTAATACAAGTTGTGTATTGTCTCTCATATGCTGTGTTATTCTGAATTCTAGTTACTTGGTGAATCTGGTTTATTTCCGCATATTAAGTTGTTTGAAGTTTGGTAATCAATTGTATGTTTCCGGTTTCGCATCCTGACAAGTGGGATCAGAGCATGTTTGTTGTTCTAGATTCCTGACAAGTGGTATCAGAGCATGTTTGTTGTTCTAGATTCCTGACAAGTGGTATCAGAGCCTTGGTTGTAGGTTCTTGAGCTCGATACCAACAAGTGGTATCAGAGCTAAGGTTGCAGGAAGCAGGTTGTGTTTTGGTTATAGGGCACTCTCAGGGGTTTTTGATTGAGTGGGAGTAGAGCAACGGCAGATCAAAGTAAGCTAAGAATGGAGGAGTTGAAAAGCACAGACGGTTACTCACGGTCCGATGGAAAGAAAGAGCAGGTAAAAGAACATTGCTGGTTGGTAACAGATCAGCATGAAGAAACTGAAGATACAGATGTAGCAGGGGTTGTTGCACAGGATGTATTTGCAGGTTTCTTGGATAAAGTTGAATCTTGGATAAAAGATTCGGTTGCCTCTTTCCATGCAGCCCCAGGTAGAGGAGCTGGTAAGCCTTGCCAAAGAATTGGCAAAGGGGAAGTGAAGCTGAAATTGCAGGCGACCAACACACAGGGGTTGATGAAGGTCATGCAGGTCCCAGGTTTGGAGATTTGGCTAATTTCTTCAGAAAGATTGGGTGATGAGAGATGCACAAGAACTCTCACAGCGGTAGCACTTGAATTAGCTGGTGGTAAGAAAATAGGTATACTTTATCTACTTGTTTATATTACGAATTCTTCTTCTATTGCGGAGACGTGGCTTCGTAGGCTTGGTCACATGAGCAGGAAGGAGATGCATGTTCTTAAGCGGAAGATAGATATATTTGACAGGCTTAAGAACTGGAAAGCCTTGGTGTTCTTGGAGGAGATGGCAGACAGAGTTCAGTGGATGAGGCTGGATACATCTGAGCAGGGCAGTTTGGACATGGAGATTGATCCAAAGAAGCTCGCGGGTAAAAAGTCATCACTCACAGGCGAACACAGACACCGATGTCGGTCAGGAGGAACCGGCGTCGAACAGACAGGTGCCGATGTCGGTCATGTGCAGACCGAAGCCGGCGATGTCGGGCAGAGCAAGACCGACGTCGGTCATGGGACCGACGTCGGCAGTATGTAAGACCGATGTCGGTCAGGAGGACCGACGTCGGCAGTAGGGACACCAGCGTTGGCAGGCTGGTAGTCAGGTACAGATGCATGGAACCGACGTCGATCGGATGCAGACTGTGGAGTGACCGAGGTCAGTCACTGTAACGAATTTTGGGTGGACAGCACGCTGTCATGGAGTCTCAAACACCCATACGGAGGACTGAAGGCATAAGTAGGCCCTTAAATTCATGTTCCTCTTCTTCATACTTGTTGCTGATTGTAGAGCAAGAAGGATCCAGGAAACAGGTGTGAGCTAGGCAGGATTATGATGCAGAACCAGACGGGAGTTTTTGGTAGGTTTGCCAGTTGGATGAAAGCACAGAGACGAATGGATGCCTTAGTAGAAGAATAGAGAGAATGGATACGTGAGACGGAAGACCAGGCATATGGTCTTGAGGAGCTGCAGGATAGTTGTACCAGGTTTGACAGGTGGAGGACGAAGCATGGCTTCAGTCGATCTCAGGGTAACTACTGTGGTTTGACTTACTAGGAGGATGATGGTCATGACATCATTCTGTTATTGTATGTGGATGGTATGTTTTGCTATAGCAGGTTAGTACATACAGGGTTTTCTGAGCTAAGGGTAAGATTAGTTCAGTGGCATGTCATGAGGAGTTTGGAGCAGCAGAATTCTTTGACATGGGAGGCATGGAGATCACAGGTTGATTTTGTCTCTAGTGGGAGCTAATGTGAATCAGGTGTTGGTGAGGTTCGGGATGCAGAACCGGAGCACACTAAGGGCTGGACAGGTACAGTGTCTGAAATCACATGAGGTCTGGTATAGACCTGTATATTCCCATGTAGTGGGAGCTGTCAGAGTTAGGAGCCAATTCGGGGAAGTGGGTTCTCAGGTTTTCTGAGAGGGACCGGTAGCAGGTATTGCTATGCAGGGTCAGGACTTCACTACATGGATTTGTAGGTTCGGATGTGGCAGGTTACTCGGATGACAGGAGGTACATCACAGGTTGTGTGGTGGGTTGTCTTCAGGTGGGAGCTTGAAGAGGGATACAAACCAAGAAATAGATTAGACAGAGTACAGGTACAGGTACAGTGCAGCTATTTATCTCCAAGTGGGAGATTGTTAGGATTGTGGAGCTAAAAGCTTCACTGATGCAAACAGGAGAGGAGGTTGCTGAAGGTTGCTGAGTTGCAGAGAAGTTGGGGTCGGTCTGATCAGCCGACGTCGGCAGGATAGCATTGAGAAGCAACCGACGTTGGTCATATATCGGCCGACGTCGGTCACCTCCAGGCAGACAGGGACCGACGTCGGTTGCCTGTGTGGTTTGACTGCGAGCTATTTACGGGCAGTTAGCTAACGAACCAAGTGTTTGCATGAAGAGAGCTATTTTTAGACTCATAGCTGCGGATCTAATTATTGTAATTAGATGTCTAATTATTGTTTGGATGAGATCTATATAATAGACTCATGGTTGTATTGGAAAAGTGTGCTAGGGAGTAAGAGATCATAATTATAAGCTCCTTCTGTGTGTGAGGTAGAGCAATGGTGCATTCCTCCTAGTGCCACAATACCAGGTGTGTTGGTGCTGGATTGGAGAGCCAGCTGGGTTCTTCAGGAGTGTAGGATCTTGGTCACAGTTGCATGGCCTATATAGGAGATCTACATGGTAAGTAAGATTGTTGATCTGCAGGTGTATGTGTGTGCAAGGTCGAGGTTCACAGGTGAGCAGAACCATTGTTTGATTTGCAGGTGTGCAAGGTCATACAGACAGCAACACAACAGGGAGCAGTATCAGGCAAGATCTACTTAGAGTACAGGTGTGTACTCGAAAAGAGCAAGAGAGGAAGGCAAGGAAGTTCCTTCCATAAGTATGGTCTGTTGAATTGCAGGTTGTTGCAAATTCATGGGAGATCTACTTGAAGTACCTTGAGTACTTGTGGAGCACGTGGAGTGCTTGTGGAGTGCGTGGAGCACTTGTGTTGTGCGTGGAGCATGGGAGGTGAACACCAACTCTGTATTTGAGTTGGGTGTTGAGACCTGTGAGAGGGAGAGCTTTGGGGAGAAGAATTACTGTTCACTTGAGGTGTGGGAAACCTCTGTAAGGTGGTGGAGAAGAAGTGGCATCTTCTTTATTGTATTCTTTTCTGTATAAAGTGTTAATACAAGTTGTGTATTGTCTCTCATATGCTGTGTTATTCTGAATTCTAGTTACTTGGTGAATCTGGTTTATTTCCGCATATTAAGTTGTTTGAAGTTTGGTAATCAATTGTATGTTTCCGGTTTCGCATCCTGACAAGTGGGATCAGAGCATGTTTGTTGTTCTAGATTCCTGACAAGTGGTATCAGAGCATGTTTGTTGTTCTAGATTCCTGACAAGTGGTATCAGAGCCTTGGTTGTAGGTTCTTGAGCTCGATACCAACAAGTGGTATCAGAGCTAAGGTTGCAGGAAGCAGGTTGTGTTTTGGTTACAGGGCACTCTCAGGGGTTTTTGATTGAGTGGGAGTAGAGCAACGGCAGATCAAAGTAAGCTAAGAATGGAGGAGTTGAAAAGCACAGACGGTTACTCACGGTCCGATGGAAAGAAAGAGCAGGTAAAAGAACATTGCTGGTTGGTAACAGATCAGCATGAAGAAACTGAAGATACAGATGTAGCAGGGGTTGTTGCACAGGATGTATTTGCAGGTTTCTTGGATAAAGTTGAATCTTGGATAAAAGATTCGGTTGCCTCTTTCCATGCAGCCCCAGGTAGAGGAGCTGGTAAGCCTTGCCAAAGAATTGGCAAAGGGGAAGTGAAGCTGAAATTGCAGGCGGCCAACACACAGGGGTTGATGAAGGTCATGCAGGTCCCAGGTTTGGAGATTTGGCTAATTTCTTCAGAAAGATTGGGTGATGAGAGATGCACAAGAACTCTCACAGCGGTAGCACTTGAATTAGCTGGTGGTAAGAAAATAGGTATACTTTATCTACTTGTTTATATTATGAATTCTTCTTCTATTACGGAGACGTGGCTTCGTAGGCTTGGTCACATGAGCAGGAAGGAGATGCATGTTCTTAAGCGGAAGACAGATATATTTGACAGGCTTAAGAACTGGAAAGCCTTGGTGTTCTTGGAGGAGATGGCAGATAGAGTTCAGTGGATGAGGCTGGATACATCTGAGTAGGGCAGTTTGGACATGGAGATTGATCCAAAGAAGCTCGCGGGTAAAAAGTCATCACTCACAGGCGAACATAGACACCGATGTCGGTCAGGAGGAACCGGCGTCGAACAGACAGGTGCCGATGTCGGTCATGTGCAGACCGAAGCCGGCGATGTCGGGCAGAGCAAGACCGACGTCGGTCATGGGACCAACGTCGACAGTATGTAAGACCGATGTCAGTCAGGAGGACCGACGTCGGCAGCAGGGACACCAGCGCTGGCAGGCTGGTAGTTAGGTACAGACGCATGGAACCGACGTCGGTCGGATGCAGACTGTGGAGTGACCGAGGTCGGTCACTGTAACAAATTTTGGGTGGACAGCACGCTGTCATGGAGTCTCAAACACCCATACGGAGGACTGAAAGCGTAAGTAGGCCCTCAAATTCGTGTTCCTCTTCTTCATACTTGTTGCTGATTGTAGAGCAGGAAGGATCCAGGAAACAGGTGTGAGCTAGGCAGGATTATGATGCAGAACCAGACGAGAGTTTTTGGTAGGTTTGCCAGCTGGATGAAAGCACAGAGATGAATGGATGCCTTAGTAGAAGAATAGAGAGAACGGATACGTGAGACGAAAGACCAGGCATATGGTCTTGAGGAGCTGCAGGACAGTTGTACCAGGTTTGACAGGTGGAGGACGAAGCATGGCTTCAGTCGATGTCAGGGTAACTACTGTGGTTTGACTTACCAGGAGGATGATGGTCATGACATCATTCTGTTACTGTATGTGGATGGTATGTTTTGCTATAGCAGGTTAGTACATACAGGGTTTTCTGAGCTAAGGGTAAGATTAGTTCAGTGGCATGTCATGAGGAGTTTGGAGCAGCGGAATTCTTTGACATGGGAGGCATGGAGATCACAGGTTGATTTTGTCTCGAGTGGGAGCTGATGTGAATCAGGTGTTGGCGAGGTTCGGGATGCAGAACCGGAGCACACTAAGGGCTGGACAGGTACAGTGTCCGAAATCACATGAGGTCTGGTATAGACCTGTATATTCCCATGCAGTGGGAGCTGTCAGAGTTAGGAGCCAATTCGGGGAAGTGGGTTCTCAGGTTTTTTGAGAGGGACCGGCAGCAGGTATTGCTATGCAGGGTCAGGACTTCACTACATGGATTTGTAGGTTCGGATGTGGCAGGTTACTCGGATGACAGGAGGTACATCACAGGTTGTGTGGTGGGTTGTCTTCAGGTGGGAGCTTGAAGAGGGATACAAACCAGGAAACAGATTAGACAGAGTACAGGTACAGGTACAGTGCAGCTATTTATCTCCAAGTGGGAGATTGTTATGATTATGGAGCTAAAAGCTTCACTGATGCAAACAGGAGAGGAGGTTGCTGAAGGTTGCTGAGTTGCAGAGAAGTTGGGGTCGGTCTGATCAGCCGACTCGGCAGGATAGCATTGAGAAGCAACCGACGTCGGTCATATATCGGCCGACGTCGGTCACCTCCAGGCAGACAGGGACCGACGTCGGTCGCCTGTGTGGTTCGACTGCGAGCTATTTACGGGCAGTTAGCTAACGAACCAAGTGTTTGCATGAAGAGAGCTATTTTTAGACTCATAGCTGCGGATCTAATTATTGTAATTAGATGTCTAATTATTGTTTGGATGAGATATATATAATAGACTCATGGTTGTATTGGAAAAGTGTGCAAGGGAGTAAGAGAGCATAATTATAAGCTCCTTCTGTGTGTGAGGTAGAGCAATGGTGCGTTCCTCCTAGTGCCACAGTACCAGGTGTGTTGGTCCTGGATTGGAGAGCCAGCTGGGTTCTTCAGGAGTGTAGGATCTTGGTCACAGTTGCATGGCCTATATAGGAGATCTACATGGTAAGTAAGATCGTTGATCTGCAGGTGTATGTGTGTGCAAGGTCGAGGTTCACAGGTGAGCAGAACCATTGTTTGATTTGCAGGTGTGCAAGGTCATACAGACAGCAACACAACAGGGAGCAGTATCAGGCAGGATCTACTTAGAGTACAGGTGTGTACTCGGATAGAGCAAGAGAGGAAGGCAAGGAAGTTCCTTTCATAAGTATGGTCTGTTGAATTGCAGGTTGTTGCAGATTCATGGGAGATCTACTTGAAGTACCTTGAGTACTTGTGGAGCACGTGGAGTGCTTGTGGAGTGCGTGGAGCACTTGTGTTGTGCGTGGAGCATGGGAGGTGAACACCAACTCTGTATTTGAGTTGGGTGTTGAGACCTGTGAGAGGGAGAGCTTTGGGGAGAAGAATTACTGTTCACTTGAGGTGTGGGAAACCTCTGTAAGGTGGTGGAGAAGAAGTGGCATCTTCTTTATTGTATTCTTTTCTGTATAAAGTGTTAATACAAGTTGTGTATTGTCTCTCATATGCTGTGTTATTCTGAATTCTAGTTACTTGGTGAATCTGGTTTATTTCCGCATATTAAGTTGTTTGAAGTTTGGTAATCAATTGTATGTTTCCGGTTTCGCATCCTGACAAGTGGGATCAGAGCATGTTTGTTGTTCTAGATTCCTGACAAGTGGTATCAGAGCATGTTTGTTGTTCTAGATTCCTGACAGAAGATGCATAACATGACCGTGCTAAGAAAGATAGTGAGGATGCACCAGGTGATCATGTGAAAGTGAGCCAAAAAAGAAGTATCAAGCATTGGAGGACAAGTGCAAGGGATTTTTAGGGTGTAGGATAGTCCAAAGCAAAAATAAAACACAAAAAATAAACCAAGATAGATAAGTGTGATTGAAATAGAAGCACAAAAAGAAGAGGTAAAACAAAGGAGAATGAATCACGTGTATGTGAGGCATTGTTCCTAGGTTACCATATTAAAGGTGAAGTTCATGCCAAAAAAACAAACTGTAGAAGGGGAATCATCATGGATAGTTGGCATCCACCTAGAATTGAGTAGGAAATGACCATTTGAACCACAATTCACTTCACCAAAATACCATTAGAATCATTGAGTGTGGTGATGGTGGAGGCAAAGAATTTGAAATAAATGAGTTGGTGGTAGAGGATTTTTGTGGATTTCAAAAATTTTCATGGAGTTCAATAAATATAAATTCTACCACGCTATTAATGCACCTATATTAAATATGGTAGATGAAAATAGGGTATAAAATGTCACACGACTGAATGGGTTCTATTAAAAACTTCATGAAAACTTGAGACATCAAGAGAGATGAAGTGAACCAAAAAAATAGAGAGCTAAATCAATGGAATCCATTTTAGAGCAAGAATCCAAACACCCCTAGGCACCTAGAGTGAAAAATTGTGAAGCTGAAGGAATTGTGCTCACAGTGAGTTTGGTTTAGAACAACTGGAAAGGAACTTTATAAGGAAACAATCAAAAAAAAAGTGGGTTACCACCATTGATTCCATTAACAGACTACAAATCTTAGATCCAAAGGTATAGTCATAATTCTCATGACTATGAAGCACACGTAATAATTCAAGGTTTCAACAAACTTAACCTTCTACACTTTAACACCAATAGGTTTAAGATGGGAAAGAAGTGAAAGGGAATGGGTCCATAATAATAAATTCCAAATTGAGCACACATGGTGGTATAAGTATCCCCTATAAGAACATCAATACCATAGGTAAAGGAGTCAGTGTCACACAAGTTGACCCTAAAGCACTGACCAAGATGTACTATCAAGTCATGTAATTACTACTAGAAGTCTTGGTGAGGGAAAATTGGCATTTATTTATGCATGCTTATCAGCTAAAGGAGTAAAACCATCACACTTATATCCATGCACAATATCTAACATCAAATTGGATGGTGGATATAGGGATAAAGATGAAATAGGGCATGGTGATTTTTGATATAACCATTTAAGATAAGTTGATAATTTCCAATGTAACTTAGCTGTATGAGTTGCCATGTTTTGGGAAGACTGAGGAGTTAGTGAAATTAATTTTATCATGTGTCCATGGTGACTATATATACTTCATGGGGAGGAATATGAGGATATCAACATACCTCATTGGAAGGATTACCTAGCCCCTAGATGTCAGGAAAGACATCCATGAGATGATGGGTGATGATGAAGAGGTGGAGTACATGGCAAAGCTCCTAAGTTACTAAAAGGTGGGATTCACCTTCCCTATGGAGGATTTCAAGGACCTAGGCATGAGGGTGGCCTTGTGCCTTGTGAGCTCAAAACTCCACCCTAGTGATTACTTTTGCATCACATACCAAATGACATAGGGCATCAAGTTAAACATTGATAAGTTTAATGTTGAGGAGCTTGTGAAGAACATGATAGAATGTCATATGATAAAGGGGACATTCAGGTGGGGTTCCATTCTCATCTTGATAGTCATGGAGGAGATTGCCATACCAAATGGGGATGAGGTCAATCTCTAGGTTTTTCCAGAGCACAATGACTCCCCAGTGCAAAAATACAAATATTTCACTTTCCTTAGTTCCTAAAATGTAAAGTATAAGGTGTACATGATGAGATGGTATGAAAAATATATAGAGGAATTTTGGATCAAGTGGTTCATCCATCAAGAACTCCCCAAGAGCATGTATGGTACACCAACCTTTGATGCTATGCAACATTTTTGTGTAGTGTGTTTATTGTTGACTGATGGTAACCATCAGGCTGGATAAAGCTCCCATATGCTTTCTTAGCCAAGTATTTCAGGGACATATTCAAAATAATCCCCAATACATAAAAAATGGACATTTTAGTGAGGGAACTAGATATGGATAGAAATAGGTTGTAATGCTAGTTCACACACCCAATTGGGAAGACAACAATGGATGAAGAGGATGACCTAGATTGCACTGACATCTACCCTCTTCAAGAAGTAACCATACTAAACTAAATACATAGGCTCTACTATGAGATGAATCCTAGAAGGAAGGGCCCCAACTCTAGTGATGAGCAAATCGAAGACCCCCACACTAGGATCGATGACGAAGGTATGCCAATGCCATCCAAAATGAGGAAGTCTCCCAAAAATACGAAAGGGGAGAATTAGAAGAAATAGAAGAGCACATAAAGTTTAAGATCACCTTAGGTGATGAATAATCTCCATCAATCCTGACTAAGAAGCATGTGAAGTTCATACCACAGACTTCTCTAATCACAAAGGAGAAGTAAAATAAGCTGAAGTTCCCATCTGTGATGCCCACTATCACCCTTGAAGATACAGAGGCACAAAAAGAACTAGAGAAGAGGGAAGAAGTAAGGAAGGGTGTGTACATTATGCCTAAAAAGTAATCCTCATCTAACGAGGAAACTTTCCCACAAGCACAAAATGAAGAAGAGAGACAAGAAAAAGCATGGTAGAAGCTTGGCCTTAATGACACATACATCCAAAAGGTGTGAGAGCTAGAAAATAAGAAAGAAGAAATGTGGAAGGAAGGAGGAATTGACGAAGAGAGTAGCATAAGTGAAGAGGTGTAGGAGTAAAATGAGCTATTTGTTGACTAAGAGGAATTTGGGCCAAGCTACCAGGAAAAGGCATAGAAGGGATATACAATAGATGAAGACTTTTACATGCTGGAATACATGCCATTAGAGATGAAACAAATTTAATGTGACATCAAGTGTCCTTTGTAATTGACTGCTATATGGATGAGCCATATTTTGAGGTACCAGCCAAGGCAATATGGAGTACTGAGAAGCTAAAAGTGGGGAATCACTACCAAATGGTCAACCCCTAGGACATGAACCCTATGAGGTTAGATGACACCCTCCTTAAGATGGCCTCTGAGGTAGCACACAAGAACATCATTAATGATGTTCATGCCACCAAATGGAAAGTTATTGCACTCAAGGTAGAAGAATAACTCAGCACCAAGAAGCTCAAGCTCAAGGAGTTGGTCAAGCAAGTTGAAGAGGTAAAACCATTTATTTTGGATGGTACTGACACTTCTTAGGTTTTGAAATTGGATAAGGTGTGCACAATAGTCAAACAAATGATCCCTCAAATGAAACCAGTGTATGAAGAGGAAGAAGACCCTTGCAAAGAAATAAATAAGGAGCTAAAACAAAATATCGATGAGGTAGAGGACCTATTCAAAATGCTAGAGGAGTGTGTGGATGAAACTAATGTAATATTTTGTAACTCTTTCGCCCAAGCATCAGTCATCAATGTGAACCTCCAAAAGGTGAAGGAGAAAAGGATGCATTAATGAAGTAGACATTCACTATCAATAGGGATGAGTGCACATAGATAATGACACATGTGAATACATTAAGTGCCCAGCTAAAGACCCAAGAGTATGACTTGGAGGAACTTTTTTGTGCTTTCTAGTAAAAGGTGAGTGAGCAGGGAGCCATCTTGGCTGGTGGGGTTTGAAAATATGAAGAAAGGTTTGAAGTATTCAAGAAATAAATTGACAAAATGGACATGCTCATGCTTGAAGATGTCTCCATAGAGATAAATAGTGCCATCAAAGAAATCCAGCTTGTGATCTAGGGATTTGATAAATTCAAGGTATAACTATAGTAGAGTGCACCCAAATTTTGTGCAGGTAAGGCACTAGAAAGTTAGTCTAAAAATATATTATTATTTTTGGATGGGGTAATGTTGGGCCCTATTTCATGCTAAGTAATGGATCTATGCAAAATCAAAAAACACCTAGGCATGAGGCAACTATGTGAATGGTTGTTATTTTATCTTCTAATGACCCTAGTTATGTAACAGATAAAAAAACCATGTAGAAATCATAACCAAGCACAAGGGACATCGACTGATCATTTAAGATAAGTGGATCCTTCTTGAATCATGAAGCATTGGGAAGCAGGCACACTGGACAACTACACATTAAAAGTAAAGAATAGTAGAGGTGGTATAATGTGTACCTATAACACCAGCTTAATCGTTGGCATTCTCCATTCCCCATGAATCTAGGATGCTCTAAAGCCTATAAAAGGAAGTCAATTTTGGCTGAAGAAGGAGAGGTGAATGAGAATATTGAAGCTCTAGCGAATTGATGCTAGAAGTTTATTTTAGGATTAGAATTTATCTTGAGATGCATATTGATGCTCCCCTCTATAACACCCAAGCTTTCCTGTGAGCTTGGACCTTAGTAGTTTGTGTTGAGCACTTGCTTAGTTATATAGAACATGCATGTATTGTTTAACTAAGTCAATGAATATTGCTTGTGTAACTTGTGAATGAACTAAATGGTTAAGCTTTTGAATATTTCTTGAGTTTATGTTATGTTATATAAAAATATTACAATGAGTTATTGTGAGCATATAACCTAGTTTTTCAATGGTAGATCTATAGATGATAATGAGCTTTGCACCCTTGACATAAAATATGATAAGTATGGTTGATACCTAGTGTCCAGATCAACACCTACACATGGGCACAATAACATGACAAAGTCCCTTGACTAGAGATCTCTTTGACACTCAAGGTATTGAATGTATTTGAACCCATGAAACCCAAGGTTTGTACCCATGAATGCACAACCATCATTTCACCAACTGAGCCCATGAATCATAGAGTTGTGCCATGGTATAACTAGCCCAATAAACCCTGGTCAGTTCTCTACTGTGCTTCAAGTGAGAACATAAGGCTTGTACCTTATGTATATTGATGTTAGTACCATAGAGTGATAAATTTTGAGAGCCTTAGGAGTATTCAGGGCCTACGCCTCATTAAACAAGCCTAAATCTGACCTAGATAACAAGATAGATGTGTGACTAGGCCCATGACCAAAAACACCCCTTTTACTACAACATAATATGTTAATATTGTTCCTATTAAATTGAATTTTAATTATTTGTAAGTATTTCTCTACTCATGTCCATTTTAAAAGATGCATTTCATTATAAAAGACCTTAAATTTTTTGATTTCTCAATTAAATTTATAGGTAATAACCTAATTACCCACCTAGGATAATTATTGATTAGATTGTTATTATGTGTTTTATAATTAAATTATAAGGACATACTTGATATAATTACAATATGTTACCATCCTTATGTTATAGTATGCTTTGGAATAAGCAACAAAATAAAAATAAAGTTGGAAATTTTATTTTTCTAATTTATGAGGGAATTTAATGACATATGATTCCATTTTTCTTAGCCTAGTAACTAGTAAGGCCTAGTCACTTTTATTAATTTTTGCATACACCTTTAAATGTAGAAAGTTGTCTTAATGCTAATTAATATCAAGAATCACCTAATTTCCAATCCAAACCTAGAGATTGATAACACTATGAAG
Organism: Torreya grandis; assembly: GCA_037957365.1. Lineage (NCBI taxonomy): Eukaryota > Viridiplantae > Streptophyta > Pinopsida > Cupressales > Taxaceae > Torreya > Torreya grandis. The sequence goes on from JARHVA010000592.1 coordinate 4,175,302, forward strand.
AGTTATTATTGTATTCTATTAATAGTTTGAAAATAGTTATGCTTCTTCTTTGCTTAAGTGTATTTTCATGCCTTGTTGATTAAGTAACTACAAATTAATAATTTTCTCTTGTTAATGGACTAATTATTTGTTCAAAGTAATGCCTTTATGAAACCCTAACTATTTATTTAATGGGAGTAAATCTTTTAGGCCTACCATTAAATACTTCAAAAGGGTCACTTAACTATTAGTATATCATTTCATACTAGAAAACTATCTTGTGCTTATATATTTCTATGCAAATGGCTACAAGTCATTTTGAATTGATTAAAATTTGTATTAAATAAGATTATTAACATTTCTACAAAAAAAATTTAACTAAGATGAGCTTTATCATAACAATCAAATTATTTTATTTAACAAGTGTTGTCTTATTGAATCCCATAATTATTGATATGGGAGTTTATTCATTAAAATAAATTAGGTTTTGTTTTTAAGTGTGTTGTATAAATGTGTTACAATTAGTATGAGAGCATAGTCATAATTCTAAGGGCTCTAAATAAATTATGCTTTATATTTCATTTCATTTATGTGACCAACATAAAATTACATTCTAAGTATTTTCCCTTTAGACAAATTCATCTATAGGAAGTCTATGACATTAAAGAACTTTATGCTGAAGGATACAAGAGTTTATTCATTACAATAAAGTAGGTTGTGTTTTTAAGTGTGTTGTATAAATGTGTTACAATTAGTATGAGAGCATCATCATAATACTAAGAGCTTTAAATAAATTATGCTTTATCTTTAATTTCATTTATGTGACCAACATAAAATTACATTCTAAGTATTTTCCCTTTAGACAAATTCATCTATAGGAAGTCTATGACATTAAGGCACTTTCTGTTAAAGTGGTAATTGAGGCAGAAGCTTCAAATTCTTTCTTTTATGGCTTATGTATTTTTTAATTAATAATAAGCTACATGAATCAATAATATTCTCCCAAAATGTGTATTAGTAAGGCTTATTATCATAGGTGATTGATATATTATGTGACTAAATGATTTTCTATATAATTTTATTAAATTATTGTGATAATGACCCATTTGATGATGTACATTTAAATAATTATTTTTATATTATACACAAAATTTATGGCATTTTATAGATGGATTCATTATTCTCATTTATGAGCATTGGGTCATGATAAATTTTATAACTTGTCACAAGTAACATATTACTTTCGTGATACAAATATATATCATATTTTATGTTGGTTGGCTTAATGTAATTGTATTTTTTCTCTTATACATCAAAGACTGATAAATATATAATTATGAGTGTATGTGCATGTAGGAAAAATAAGATTTTTTAGTTTATATGTATCTTCTTCTATACTTTTATAAGTTTGATCATGATTATGAATTATATTGATATGTTATCTAACTTATTATGGATTAATCATAGATCTTGTGACTTAGTAATGTATGATCCATGCAGTGTTATCATAATAGTTTCACTTTCAAATCCAAACATGTTATTGATCACTACTCCAATAACATATATGTATGTTAACATTGAAAGCACCACTAAGATGCTAAGAGATTTCTAAGGCATTTAGAGATTGCTTATTAGCACTCCTAGAAATTGAAGGGAGTGGATGGTATTTTGGAATCCCACACTGAATATACTTATGTCTTCTTTTATATAAATAATATGTGCATTATAATGAGTTCATGAAGAAGAGGTTTTGGACTTGGTGGGATGCTTGATGGCTTCCCTTCATTTATTTACTACTAAAAGGACTTGAAGAGAACCTTTTGGCATGGGAGGATATTTTTTATAACCCTTCTAGTCATCATATATGCACATTGATCTATAGATGGATGGAATGAAAGAGGAACTTAGGGTTGTGGAAGGTTGCATGTTAGTTCCTTTTATGTATTTATTATATATTTTCTAGACTTGTGACTAGATATTTCTATTTAAATTAGATGCATTTGTCTAAAATATTGTGGCCATAATATGGGGTATGGGTTTGTAATATTATAATTTGATGAAGTTTTTATTATAATATATTTTATAAACATGATAACATGTATTATGAAATATAGATAACTAAAGTTAAAATCGACACACAAGAAGAAAATTATTTCAATATTACTTGAAAAATATTATAATAAAATTATCCTTTGGTAAATTAATATATCTCTCTCTACATTATAATATATTTTACACTAATTCTATGTAGATCTACATGATCAATAACAAGTAATATCATGGTATGGATATTCATTTGTTATATATGGGTACAATTATTCCTCGATGTGATTTTTTCACCCAATTGTAGTTAATAAACTTTTATTTATCCTTATAATGGCATGGAATAATGATTTTAAACCTTAGTATCTTCAAGATATATTAACTATAGTTCAAAATTAACCCACCACCTTGCTATAATTTCTTATTTATCCTACAATGCTTAAGTTGTTTTTGCATTACTATGATTATGTTGAGATATTATTTTTAGCTAGAGGCATATACAGTGGGTGAAGCCTATAGATTCATCTCAAAAAGAGAGGAAAAGGCATATTCTATTGTAAACAACATGGTTTTGAATGGTGGCAGTTTGGGGGAGGTGGTGGTGCAGAGCGATTTGGTAGCACATAGCAGGAAATATACGTGAAGTGGTTCATACTCCCAAAAAGAAATAGGAACACTACACATATAAATTATATATATGTCCTATCCAGACATGGAGATAAACACATATTTGTAGTTTTTTGAAAGCATAGAGAGGCTTTCTGACTCTGTTGAAATCCTTGACTGAAATGGAATGCAGTTGTGCTTGAGTTGAAATAGATAATAAAAAGAATGGTGGTAGTGTTGCTCTTGGGTTGAGTTAAAGAAAACAAAAGAATAGAACTTGATATGGCAATAATGTTAATTATATTAGATGAAAAGGTTTCTTTGGGAGGTTTGAACCATGGTCTAAATTGTAATATGTAAGCTATTCAATAATTGATTTTATAGTTCAATAGAGGGTAGCACTATGTTGTGTTGTACTAGGCTAGGACAATGGCAAGAGCAACAATGAAATTGTAATTGGAAGATAATATTTTTGATCCCATATGCGTTGGAATAATTATTTAAAAGGAAGAAGGGAGCATATAATAGAAAGGGGTTGGGGAAATAAGATATCATACTTACCTAGGTGCTGTCAATCCATTATTAGGAAGTTTGATGGCTTATGGAGGGCACCTTCATTGCAATTAGAATGGGGCTCTACCTAGAATCTCCCATTGTGGAGAGTGCACGTCATGATACCAAAACAAATTAACATTTTTCATGATGTAATAAATTTACAATTCTAGTTAAATCCTTGTTATTATGATGCACTTTTTTGTGAATTTTATGTTGTAATGACTTAAAAATCTTAGTGTTATCTATCTTAATCAATTATGTGTTAAGATAATCTACTATTAAGATAAATCTTATATACAATTTTGTTCTCGATGTTAATGATGGGATTCTTAAATGCTAATCTTGTACTATTTTAGTCCAATGAGAAGTAGAGTAAATTCTCCATCCTCTTGTTAGAAGATATACTGAGTGCAGGAAAAAATGAGTGAGAATCTCCTTTTTGAAAGGATTGAGGTTGGTGTTAAGGGTAGGGTTTGGTTGAAATATTCCAAAACTTAAGAGATTTGTTGACCTAAATATGATTTTTTGGACTACATGAAATGGACAATGGAGATTATGTTGCACCGAAACTGCCTATGGTGATAAACACACTTCATTGTGGATTTGTATTTTTTGACACTATTTATATTTTCTCTAAAAAATGTCACCTCAACTCTTGTTAGAATAAATAAGTGAATCTAATTTAAATTGATCTTAGCTATTTTAAGTCAAGCAAAACTGCATTCCATTTCATTCAAATATTTCACTGGACTTAGAAAGCTCCTATGCACTTTCAACAGACTAAAAATATGCATTTATCTCCATGTCTGGATATGACATATATATAATGTATATGTAATGTGGTCATGTTTCTTTTTTGGGAGTGTGAGCCACTTCACGTCTATTTCCTATGCTTAACAATTATATCATGAAAATGAATTTATTCGATTTCATCATGAGTTTCATTATACGTTAGCTGGTGCATATTTGATTTTACGTTAATGTGAATTGACAGGAAGGGTAGAGGGAGACCCACATTTAGTTGGTTAGTATAATTTATTATTGGTTTTTGGGGCTCTATTTCAGAATTAAATGGTAAGGTTAAAAACATTAAAAGGGGTGATAACATTTACTATCACTTTAATAAGTTATGAATGGTCTCTTTCATCCTTCTAATAGTTATTTTTGGTTGTTTTGTTGGGATCTTCACAACCAAGGTTGGTCTTTGTTTATCGATCTAATCAATCTTCCATTAGCCTTTAGTTAGGACACATTGCAATTTTAGGAGGAAATTGTTTTAGCTAAAAATATTTATTCTCATTTGATTTTTTAAAATTTGGAATTAAAATTTGGTCAATTGTTTTTAATGTCAATTCTTGTAACATAGATTTACATAATTTGAGTGTTTATTTCTTCTAAAAAGTAAATATTTAATAAATTTCTCTTTGTAGTGTTTTTTATTAGCCAACTATAATGGTGAAGTAGGTATTAGATTAGGCAAAAAAAATCAAAAGATGTGTGAACAACTCAATAGTCG
>JARHVA010000592.1:4185000-4217500 GCA_037957365.1 Torreya grandis
ATTTCATAGTTTTAACAAAAAATAGAAATATACAATGACAAAGAGCAATTGCATTGTACCATATAGAATGCAATTAAAGATGAATCTACTCCATTAGATACATATTTTTTCGATGCAAATTAATATATGTTAACTCTAAACCTGGTGTAATCAATTGTATCTTATGTTTAGTTCAATGTATGTAATACATAAATAAAATAAATTTTGAAAACCATTTATTGGTATTATTGAGTTTCAAACATTTTATTTGACCATATCATACACTGTTTGATGTACCTTTAATTTCTCTATATTTTGTAATAAATTAGATAATCGTAAACTTAATCCATGGTTGATTTTGTATTGATGTATATGTAAGGATGATTTAATACATTTTTGGTTGATAAATATGGCTCTCGAAACAACCCAATCACCAATTGAACAAGAAAACTACATGTCCTAAGAACATACAAATTTGGATATTACTTTTGATATTAAGCAAAGGCATTGTCTAAAGCCAAATAATTTTAACTACATCAAACAATGAAGTAGACTGTGTAGAATATTACTCTAAAAAAGACATTTAAATAGTATACTATTTTCAGCTGGTATAAATTTATCTATACATACCTCTTTTAACAATTTAGTCATTAATGTTTCTATTATGACCATTGAATATACTAATGGGAAGGGAATACTCAAATAAAAAGGCACGTTTAAATTATATAATACAAAAGGACAAAATAAATGCACGTTGAAAAATTCAATACCATACAAAGAAAACAAATATTTATCCACCAATTACAAATGAATCTATTAGACAAAATCAAAAGAAATTTCGTGAAAGAATAGATAGTCTTTGTGTAATACATCTGTGATTCATTTGCAAAGAATCATATCCAGGCATTCAAACAAGGAATTCTCATGGTAGCCTTACTTGTTTTTGATGCATTAGTGAGACCAATATTATTCACTTTTATGCAGTGAATAATATGGATCCAAGAATATAGCCTAAAGTCTTATCTGATCTCACTCAAGTTCAACAAATGCTCATTGTAAGAGTTAATCCAATAATATAGGTAACTCATGCATGGGGTGGACAATACAAATATAGTGGGCATACTATTTTTTTCCAAAAAGATATATCTTCTATTGTTAGTTATTTACCATGATAGCCTGTAGACCTTGATATCTTAGTATTAAGAAGAATTGGGTCAGAGAACAAACCATATGATTGATTTTTAAGCAAATCATGTGTTAGAAAAGATATACACTATAAAATGGAAAATTACCCCTACTATGTAGATGTTCAAGTTGATTATAAAGCACTATATGTTCTACCATCTAGGCCTACTAATATCTCCTCACTCCTTCAACACATCATAGTGGAGATTCAAGATATGCCAAATACCAATGACAACTTCAAAGATGACATAGAAGCACTTGCAAATTTACAACACCAATAAACAAAATCATTTATAGCTTCTCTTCCAAATACATGAAGAGAGCTTGACCACATAAGAGACTATGTGAATGATATATCTAGTGGAAACCCACCTATAATTAATCGGCCAAATGTCATAAATTCACCTATCAATGAATACAAGACAAAGGGGATATTTTCTATGGAATTTTTTATTCTTTTCCCAACAGGGGTTTACATGTTCCAACAGATTCATATTAAAAAGATTTAGCCACATGAATATGCTTTGCACCTACTAAGATATCAAGATAACTAATTAGGAAGCCACCCATACTTTTGTTATTTTTTGTTAAATGTAATTATGCACCATCAAAGCTAAGCAACATCAGTAGTATTTTTAAAGAGAAATATAGATGAAAGATTGCCACTCACAATTTTAGACTTCTATGTATATTTAGCATAGTTTCCTAATTTAAGTATTGTAGATAAATTAATGAATTTTGCGTCGACACTTAGAGGCATAGATGCATTTTGGTCAAAATGCAAAAGTGAATTAACAAATATGATCACATAATTGGGATCACCAACACTATTCTTCACCTTGAATACAATAGACACTAAATAGCCAAACCTTCACAGAATCATATTGAAAGCCTCAAATTATACCCTACAAAACAGTAGCTAGTGGAGAAATCATAACCTAATTAAAAATCCTCATCTTGGATCTTAATACATGGAAAAAAGATTTGTAATTTTTTATGATGAAATTCTTGATAAACATCTTCACAACAAAGATTATTGGTATATGTATTCCTATTGAAATCATCTTTTTCTTACATTCTATATCTATATATAAACCTGCATCAGGTTAAAATTATTTAATGTGCTTTTTATACTCAGATATAAATGGCAACATAGAGGATCCACACACATCCATGGATTCATATGGTTAGAAAATGCACCGAATATGGATACACTAAACTAGAAAAATGTAGTTGAGGTTGATTTTGCAAGGAAATATTTTGATCAATACATAACAACATGGAACCTGCACAACAATGATACCCTCCACCAAATAATCCACTACTCTAATCTTGATGACCCATGCTTACTCACCACTGATGCAATACTACATAGCGATCCTCAAAAAGATTGTGAGGAACTTCTAAACCGAGTCTAATGTCATATAAAGTGAAGTGAGTCTACATGTTTATGAAAAAATAAATTAATTTATAGTGCAGATACAATGCCCCATGGCCATTACAAGAAAATTTAAGCATGTCCATTGATAGTCAAGGCCGAAAGACTTACCTTCTAGCAAAAAATGATGAAAGAGTTCATATCCATAATACAAGCATGCTTTCAATATCATGTGAAAATAGAGATTTAAAACAAGTGATTTACTAACATGTTGTGCTCAAATATATAAAAAAATATACAAACAAGCTTAAAGCAAATAAAAAATCTACCATCACATGCTAACAAGGATATCATGTACAATTAGAGTTGGGAGCATATTCAAGATTGCATATAACAAGTTTCTATCAGAAACTATTATTAATCAAGATATAAGTGTGCAAGAAACATTACACATGTTACAAAATCTACCTTTAATAGTTTGTAGCTAGACTTTCACTACCTTATCTGTTAGTAAAATAATATTCAGATGAGTTCTTCAAAGTTCACATACTAACAACAATCTACCATCTTTCATCAATATGTATCTAAAACACCCTTCTTTCCTTGATGAAATGCCACTGATTAAGACTGCCTGAACATGCTCTTACAAAAGTAAGAGGAAAATCAATCAATAGAAAAAGAAACCAAACCAATCAATTATTTGTATATTTCATCATTTCTCATCTAAGCCTACTATTAAATCACCATTATATGAATATTTTTGTTGGATATAAATCTTACTTTACAAACCATTTTGGAACATTGTAATAGACATTGGATTGAATAAGGTAGACATTTTCAAGCATTGGGAAGAAATAAAATATTGTTATAATCCATGGCATATTGGGCAAACACCTATAGAAGAAAATACCAATGTCAAAACAAGTAGTGATGAAAGTGATAATGAAGAACATCTATAATATGACATGTAAATGCATGAGTTGGAAAGGATATATTAGATGCACCCATCTAGAAATGTTGAGCAAGATGACATTGACATGTTTGGACTCTATGACTTCGATAACATACACAATTGGAATCATTCAAATATTTATCTCAACCTAAACATAACTACACAATAATTCTTAGATTCACAACATGTAATTTTAAAAGATACAAACATTGAGTGAAATAACAAACTAATATCATATGAGTTATCAACAACTCAGTAGATAGCTTTCAATATAATTCACCAACATGATCAAAAAGAACCAAAGGGTGCACTACTCTGAATGATTATACAAGGAACAATAGGGACATGCAAATCTTACTTGTTAAGCTTATTCAAGAACACCCTATATAGGCTTCCAAGAAATAATAAGTATCCCATACTTATTCTTACTCTAACTAGTGTTGCAACATTTAACATAAATACATTTAAAATATATTCAACACCTCATATCCCTATCCAATAAATGAAAGTTCTAGAGGGAGAAACGTTAACAACTTTCCAAGAAGAAATGAGACAAATTCAATATGTGCTCATAGATGAAATGATTTTTATAGGGCCAAAAATTCTTAGTAAGGTAAATGATCGATTACAAAAAGCATTTCCTTAGAAAAATAATAAATACTTTGGTGGTTGCTCACTTATACTCATTGGAGACCTAGGACAACTCCCACCTATAAATGACATTCCAATGTTTGTAGGAATATCTTTTGGGCACATACTTTGGCACATATTTGATACAATTGTTACATTAGAAACAAATTTCTACCAACAAGGATGCACAATAAATCAAATACAATTCAATTTTTTTTTTAACTAACATCATAGATGCAAAGCCTATAGAATAATATTGGAACATGCTCATGTCTAGAACAACATCAACCATACCTCTGGAAGAATAGGAAAATTTTAAAAGATCTACATATTTGTATGCAATAAATACATTGGTAATAATGCATATTAAACACATGTTGAAATCACTTAACATGCTAATTAAATTATGCAGAGTCAAACAAAGTAGATAAATAAACACATCTAATCACAATGACACTCAACTTGAGCTAGTTGTGCTTCTATGTAAGAAACATAAAATTATGCTAACATCCAATCTATGAGTTACAATGAGAATAATTAATGGAGCTATTGGAAAAATTTTAGACATCATCTACAACTCAGATTCAAAGCCAGCCTTCCTACCCACATATGCAGTTGTTGTATTCAATAATTACTTTAGTCCCCCATGGGATGCAAAGAATCCTACACATGTGTCAATCACTCTTATTACATGAGGTAATCACAAGCAAATACTGATAAAAATGGAATAGGCACTAACATAATCCAAAACTTAGGGGTTTTTGTTGAAATATATTTTAAGAACACAAAAATAGGACAATAATAATACGTTCTTTGAGAAGATATGTTTTATTACTCACAAGACTGTAAATACAAACATATGCTTATCTCTGGGAAGAGATGTCTGATCTCCTTCTTGGGCTACATATTTATTTATAAATATTTTGAAGGTGGAAGGAGGATTTGGAAGGTTACCAATCTTGATTGATATGGAGTGGTTTGATGTTCATGATTTACCATGACATAGATTTTGAGAAATTACTATTTTTAGAAACTTTCTATTTTAGATAATTCTATTACAATTAAAATTTTAGGTACTTATATTGGGGTTTAAAGGGTAAAAATACAATTATCATATGTCTATTCTACCTCATCTCATTCTCCTCATTCTTATCTTTCGAACGATTCAAATGGGGAGTCAAACAGAGCTATGGTTCAAAAGTTATGACTCATAGAAGTTCTACCACCAATTGAGGTAGAACCGTCACCCTAATTTTCTCCTGAAGTGTTGCCTAGATCATTCCTCCTTTGATAATAAATGGTACCCATTGTATAAATATTCCTCATCAAGTGCAATAGTTGTGTCTTGATTTGATTCTCTATGAGCCACTCACCTTGGTGGCTAAGCTTGCCCCTTTTGACCACCCGATAAAGTGGAATAGAGCTCCCTCTTGTTGTCTTCATCTAGGTGTCCATGATCTAATCCTCCTCCATTAGAGAAAAAATAAATAGATCAAAATCATCAATGTCTAATTGTTATGTTATGATTAATGTTTCTAATAGAGGTGGATGATATGGTTTGAAGAGCTCCATGTTGAATATTGGATACAGACCAAGGTAGGCTAGTAGTTTCAACTCAAAAGCATTTTCTCCAACTTTTTTATTGATGGTGTATAGACCATATCATAGAGTTTGAATTCATATCTTAGAGGTTGAATTTTTATGTGTAGGCCTATAAGTTGTTCCTTTTGAATCTGAAACCAAACCTTGTCACCTAAAACAAAATGGTGTGTAACCCTATGTTTGTCATGGCATTGCTTATACTATTGATTCATCTTCTCCAAGATGTCATGAACCTACTATTGGATGTGTTGGATTCATTCAATGAACTTTATTTCTTTCACTTCCTCAGATCTCCCATGAGTTGTGTATTCTGTGGTGGAGAATGGAATGACTACATCAAATGGTGCCATGGGTTGGAACCTAAAGCATACTTGGAATGGAATATGCTTGGTAGAGTTGTGCAGGACCTGATTATGTCGATGTTATATGAAAATAATCCTCTCATCCCATGTGCATGGATGTTTGGAGTGATACATATAAATCATGTGAACAATAAGGTGCTTCACCACATCTATATAACCATCAATATGTAGATGGAAGATCATGGAATTTATTAGCTTAGTATCCATCCTCTTTCACAGAGTGGATCAGATGATACTGAAGAACCTGCTATCTCTATCTAAAATAATTGACTATGAGAGACCAAAATGGTTCCATACATGACTAGAATATAATCGAGCAGTTTCCTCAACAAATATATTTTTATTATAAGCAATCATGATATCTATTTTTGAAAAATGATCAACTAAAATAAGAATACAGTCCTTGCCATGTTTTGAAGTGGGAAAACCTGAGAGAAAATCCATTGAGACAAATTCCTAAGGGCTAGTTGGTTCTCTCAATGGTGTGTATAATCTTTGCTTCTTATTTATTGGCTTAGCTATCACACATGGGGTGAAATATTTGAGGTACCTTTCCACATCCTTCAACATATGGGGCCAGTAGAAGTGCTTTTGAAGATCTACTAATGTCTTTTCCACACCAAAGTGTCCAGCTATCCTGCTAAAATGTGCTTCCCATATAATCATCTATTGCTCTATAGCTGGAACACAAATGTGCCCCATGTGATAGAGGACAAAATATTGTAAATAGAAACTATAGACATGTCTACCTTCTCAAAGTCCTTGATATGTATTATCAAAGGCAAGATTTTCTTCATACAGAGCACTCCAGGTGGTAGTCTCATGTCTACACAGATCAAGAACTATTATGAGTGCAACAATTGGTGGGTGGATTAGATAATCTATGATAGTATTTGAGCTCCCTTTTTTATGTTTTATTATCAGATGGAATTAATGTAGATATGTGGCCTAGTTCTAGTGCCTCTCATTTTATATTTTGCTCTATGTTTAGATAAATTCTAATGGTTTGTGGTCAATGTGGATGACTGTCTCTTTCCCCAATATGTAGTGTTTCTATTTTTTGTAGGCTTTCACAATGCCATAGATTTATTTATCATATTTTAGGTATTTCCTAACTGTATCATTGAAAGTTTCACTATGATATTCAATAGGATGGCCATGTTGCATGATGACAACTCCTATGGCATATTCAGATGCATCTGCCATCAACTAAAAAGGTTGATGTAAGTCTAGAAAGGCAAGAATAGAAGTTGAACAGAGCGTATTATTCAAAATTTCAAATGCTATTTGTTATATTTTTCCCCACTAAAATACATATTTATCTCCTCCTTTAGTCACTTGGTTTAGTGGCCAAGAAACATGTGAGAATCCAAGAACAAACCTATGAAAAAATTTACAAGACCCAAGAAGTTGTGAAGTTCTATGAGGGTCCTTGTTGTAGGCCATTATTGAATAACCCAAATCTTCTCTAGGTCAACAAGGACCCCTTCCTTATCCACAACATACCCCAAGTACTAAATTATTTTCATAATGAATGTGCACTTGTCGAGATTTGCATACAACTTGTGCTCCCAAAGAGTTTGAAGCACCTTAAGAACATGTTGTAGATATTCCTCCCATGTTTTACTATAGATGAGTATGTCATCTAGGTAAAAAATAATGAATGAGTTAGTGAAGGGTCACAATATGTCATCCATCATCCTCATGAAGGTTGTAGGTGTGTTAGTCAAGCTAGAAGAAATAACCAACCCTTCAAAGATACCTTATTTGTATTTGAATGTAGTCTTCTAGACATCAGTGGAATTGATAGGAATTTGGTGATAGCTAGATTTGAGATCAATTTTGGTGAATAACTTCACACCATGGAGTTTCTTTAGTAGGCCATCAATCCTAGGGAAGGGGTAGCGATTCTTCATAATGATTTTATTCAGGGCTTGATAGTCAATGTAAAACCTCCATGTTCCATCCTTCTTTGGCACCAGGATAATTGGGCTTCCATAGGGTGAAGAGCTTGGTCTGATGTGACCCTTTTGGATCAATTCTTTAATCTATCTTTTTATCTCTTCATTCTCCAAAACTGATCTATGATACACAAGGTTGTTAGGCAAAGGTGATCCTGAAACTAAATTGATAGAATGTTTTACCTGATAGTGAAGTGGAACTCCCATGGGTGACTTGAATAAGTCATCATATTCTTCCATGATTTGACCCATCTACTTTTGTTGTTGTGTTGATTATGTAGTTAGGGTTACAACATTAGCCTTTTTGGATTTCTATGGCTTGACCACCATGAGAATTAATTGCTTTTTCTTCTCCACCAATCTCTTACATTTATTATCACTAATCAGGGAGATAGATGTGGGAAGTGGTACTTATGGTACCCTATAACACCAGATTCCAAGAGTGAGGGTGATCCTTTAGGTTCTTGATTCATAGATTCCATGTCGATCTTACATGAATGGTTGACCAAGGAGTACATCACAAACATCTGGATTGACCACATCACATAAGACCTCATCTTGGAAAGGTTTTATTGCATTTGAATGAAGACACTGATGGGTGACATAGAGGTCTCTCCCTAGGATCAACTATCCAACACTATATGGTTTTGGGTGAGGCTTCATGGATAGATTTAGAATTTTCACAACATTAGTAGAGATTAAATTATTTTGACTCCCAATATCAAGAACTAAATATAGAGGCTTACCTTTCACCCATAACTTAGAGTGAAACAACCTTTAAATGTCATCTAGCCTTTCCTCATAGGTCTATGATGAAGCAATGATGGTATCAAGCTCAACATCTATAATATCTTCTTCATCCTCTTTGACAACAAGATGTGTATGAGGTAGGGCAGTAGATGTCAAAGATTGTGACTCAAAAAGTAGGGACTTGATGGCTCAACATTCTTTTTTGGAGTGAGTTCCAATTTTGTGGTAATCACACCATTTACCAGTCTTCCCCTTCTAGGGTTTCTTATCTTAGAACTCTTTTTTCTTCCAATTTTGGCCTCATGTTTGACCTTGTTTATCACTTTTCCATTTCAAAGGCTGAATCTTCGTACTCTTTCTTCCATGCTTCTACTCGATCTTCATCGTGAACTTGTATGCCTCATTAAGGGTTTCCAAATTAAAGAGTTCCATTTCCCCCATATATATAATTATAGTCCATCATGATATTTGAGAGCCTTATGTTTATCAATTTTTTGGATGACCAATCTCGTAGATAGAGAATAAAAAATGTCAGTGTAATCTTGAATAGACCGTTCTTTACCTTGGTGAAGTTGTTGCCACTATATGTATAGATCATCATATGTTCCAGTGGGGTAGTATTATTCCTTTATAGTTTCCATGAAATCATCCCAAGTAGGTTCCACCTCAAGGCCAATGTCATCTAGACTGAACCTCTTTTTATACACTTCCCATGAATTTTTGACAGGCTATGATGCTTTCAAAAGAGAAAAGTTGATCTTCTCTCTATTGGTGAATTTATTTATAGAATAATAGGAAAATAATTGATCCAACTAATTTTATACTACATCAGCATTGATTTTGCCTTAAAATGTAGGGATATTGAAATTCACTCAAACCTTGAAGGGTGTTAGGGCATTGAAAGGATGTTCTATGGATGAGAAGCCAAGGAGTGCAGATGAGGAGCCAAAATTTTCCATCAAGATTTGTTGGAAAATTTAGGTGAATTATTGTAGCATCTACACTTGCTGCCATTGGAGGCCTTCATTCACCATTTATTTGAATGGATTATATGTCTTGATGTTGTCTACCATTTAAGGGAATTTGGAGTGAATATGTGGATAGTTTGCAAGTTTTGTTGTTTTTCACTCAAGCTTCTTGTAGCCCGACCTCATCCGCAGGGATCACACACTTTGAAGATAAATCACTTTGATACCATTGATCCAAAACTCAAGGGTTTTGGTTGAAAGATATTTTAAGAACACAAAAATAATATAATAATAATGCTTTTTCCAAGAAGAGATGTTTTATTACTCACAAGATTGCCAATACAAACATTTGTTTATCTTTAGGAAGAGATGTTTGATCTCCTTCTAGAGCTACATATTTATTTATACATATTTTGAAGGTAGGAGGATGATGTGGAAGGTCACCAATCTTGAGGGAGATGGATTGGTTTGACTTCCATGATTTACAATAACATATAATTTGAGAAATTATTATTTTTAGACAACACTATTAAAATTAAAATTTTAGGCACCTCCATTCAGTGTTCAGAGGTCAAAAACTACTAAGAATATCTTTGTGCCATCTCATCATGTTCTTTTCGTTCTTAGCTTTCAAATAGTTCAAATGGAGAATTAAACAGAGCTATGGTTCAAAATTTATGGCTCTTAAATGTCCTACTAATAATTGGGGTAAAATCGTCACCTAAATTGTCGCCTGAAGTGTTGCCAAGATCATTAAAGCACAAAGAATGACACTCAATAAAAAAATTGACATTAAATACATTGAGCACCAATGATTAACATTCACTGCTATTTAAAAAGTACATGTAATTAATGACATGTACATCTGTCCCACATTTACCCTTGAACGCTTTAAAAAATGAAAGAAAATAAATATGTAAATCTTTGAAAACCAGAAAAAAAAATATTGATAAAACTATCTCTTTCATTTTAACTTTAACTTTGTAATCAATATTGTATACAATCAAAATAAAAATAAAGAGATATTCAAAACTACTGTCAAATACATTCTTCATCACTCATAAAAATTTATTAAAAAAAAAAAAAAAACAACATAATATTAAAAAAAAAATTTCGTGATCTAATGCTAATATAAATTATATACTATATAAACAAACAAAATTTATATAAAATAACATTTCAACAAATGCTACCAAAGGAACTGATAATTACATTATGTGACTTCAAACTTAAAGTACTTTATCATTATTTTATCGTAGGTGGACTTACTTCAGCTTATAAGTTTATTGGAACATGACACCTTAAGTATAAATTTTGGAAAAAACTCTTTGTGGGAATGGTAAAATTGGGGTTTAATGGGAAGAGGGACCCATATATATATATATATATATATAAAACATAAATATATAGAAAAAGAAATTAGCAATGTAAAAAAGAAGGAAAAAATATAGAAATTATACAAAATAAAGATGCAACTAGAACCCTTCAAAACTATTTAATAATTATCCACTTCCATCCATCGTTAGGAAGGATACAAATGAAAAATTCCAATAAAGCTTCTGATTTATCCAATGGTACCTGTGCCAATAAAACACTTCTTGAATCCTCATATCCACTTATCTGATCTCTCGTGTGAGATTATATATTAATTACGTTTCTTATAAAATTATCTTTATAAATAAGGGTGATTATTATGAAAAGTTTTATATCAAAAATTCTTTTTAATACAAAAATCAAAAAGTAATATCTTCTTCATATTAGAAATTGAGTATTTCATGAATAATATTTTTGATTGGATTAAATATATTTAACTAAGATCCTTATTTAAATTATGTAAATTTAACTATGATAACAAGAAGATCAAGTGAAATAAGGAAGCGAATAGAAATTTTGTTGAAAATTATTTTTATAATATTGGTGAAATTAGGAAGCCAGTGGAAATTTTGTTGAAAATTATTTCTATATTATTGATTTTGGTCGACTCTAAATAATTTGGATCTGTCTTACAAATTTAAATGCTAAATATATGAAAATTATAACCTCTTTTTTGTATGTTGTAAATGAATGTGTAAATTTAAAATTATTAATTCCTATGATTATTTTTTATACATCAAGTTTGTAAGCATACCCTTGATGGTGTGTTAATTTTAATATGGGTTTGATCTTAAAGCAAGTCAAAAGACAACTTAATTTTGGAAGTAAATTGATTATTTTTAAAGTGATAGAGTTTACATATTCTATATCAAACATGATTTAAAATTTCATTCAAGAAGCTACAATAAATTAAAATTTGGCATGAATCAAACAAATAAATTGATTCTAATTCAAATTTAAGATTGATATGTTTCATATAAATTAAACTTAAAACCTTATTTAAAAGAAACTAATTCTTTTGAGATTTGATATAAAACATGTTACAAATAAATATATTATAATTCAAATATTCTAATAACATATTATGTACTAAAATTATTAAAAAAAATAAAAATAAAAATAGTCAAAATTAAAATCAAAATTTGAAACCTAAATGCCATCAAATTGCTATTAAATTAATAAATATCATATGCAATAGCCCATACAACATTGCTATTCAAAATGGGATTTAATGTGTTCAATGATTACTAGATTAATCGGATGAATTCAGACAATGATTGTGAAAATAGGTGCAAATGGGGAAGAAAAACATGTAGACGAATATAATAATAATAATAATAATAATAATAATAATAATAATAATAATAATAATAATAATAATAATAATAATAAACGAAAACATTCATTAATAAAAATTAATAGAATTCAATATTACTAAAGTAGTAGATACAGGAAAAAATTAATTTCCACAATACATTCAAAAAATCAATTGTTTAATATTTTTTTTTTTCAAAAAGTAAAATTTAAAATAAAATTTCAAAATTTTATATCAATAATAAATTAAATAAACAATTTTTTAATTAAAAATAATTTTTTTGATTATTATATCTTAAAAAAAAATATTTAAAAATGATATTTAATTGCTTGTCTAATAAATAATTTAATCAAATTTTAAAATAAAATAAAAGATATAGTATCCCTTGGGGACAAATAACTTTACGGACTTATCATGGACATAAATGCCTAGCTTCATTATATTTATTTGTAACTTGATACAACACAGATTCTAAATTCCACAACACGGGAACAAATTCCACCCATTCAATGTGAGCCATATATAAAAATCATCCTTCTCCCAATTAATTTACTTGAGGGAAAAAATTTCAATGAAATTTGGAAGGCAATTTTTTTGGTTCTTTATGATAGGAAATAATTTTAATGCCAATCTTTTTTATATTTATATTTTTATTATTTTGAAGTTAATAATTATATAGATATAAATATTTATATTTATATTCTAGATTATATATATTTGATAATAATTTATACGTAAATGTATTTTAAAATTTGAATATTTTTTTGTTTAAATCAAAATAATTAGGGGACATATAATCTTTCAAATTTATCAAAATAATGAATATAAGATTATTTATTTTAATTTTTTATGTTAAATATCTATAAAAATTTATATTTTGGTAGACAATATTAAAAAAAACATCATTATCATTGGGACTGCAACTTATTTGATAATGACCTTCTATTTTGGATAAAGATATTAAAAAAAGAATACCATCACATTAAAGGGCAGGTTTTCAGGGATTTTTTTTGTTTACTCTCATTACATTAAAAACATGTTTTGAGTATATTAATTTTTCAATTATCATAGCACTTAGGTTACATTTATTTGAAAAATGTTGATAGTATAAATCCTGAATTTATGTCTTATGAAAATGAGATATTCCATAATTATTTAATTTAACATATGTTTACCTAAGAAATATCTATCAAAAATTAAGATTAAGTTATTGAATTAAAAAATATACAACCTAAATAAGACAAGGGAAACACATATTCTCAAAAATTATAATTGAGAAACTAAATCCAAAAAATATAAATAAAAATCAAAAAAGAAAAACATCTAAAACATAAAAAACATAAAGGACCTACATAGTGAGTTTAACCTTGTAACTCTAAACAAACATTTTTAATACTTCAAGTGGTGAAAAGTGTGTAATGAGTATAAAACCATGTGATTCATCAAGTCCTTAACATCTTTTAGTCTAACATATAAATTTATAAGATAGACATAAGGCTTATTCCTAATGATGATGTAAGTAGGTTATATTTAAAATGGTACAAGGTTTTATTTGGGAGTTATGTTTGAGAATTAATTAGTGATATTTTAACATACCCTGTAAGAAGAGGGATAGACATCTTTAGTATTCAAAAGTCATGAATGTTTGAAAAGAGCTAAGATAATATTTGAAGAGGAAAAATAAGTTTCCCCTAATATTGTAATATAGAAATCATGTGATGATCCTAAATCTCAAAATCTATAAATAAATATAACAAGTAAGATATTCTTGAGATATATAGTAATCTATTTTAATGTGAAGTTAATAGGGACAAAGTTCTAACTAAGCAAAGATAACTCTTAAATTACAAGGTAATGGTATTTTTTGTTTTGCACTTATTATAATTATGATGGAATTTACACTTATTATTTTTGAACCTTTGAGATAAGATTTTTCTTAATAAACATAAGCACTTTAAATTCGCAATGTTAAAAAATTAAAAAAAAATCATATACATTAAACTATGTTGCATTTATTTATTATGATATGATTTAATATTTTTTTGTCATTAAAATAATATTAAATAACTCCTTTCAAAATTATAAATGATTAAAATATAATTTTTTTTTTTTGAGAATTACAATACTAAAAACTATATTTTACATAATGACAAATTAACAAAATAAACAAAAAACCAATTTATATTTCTCCTTAATAAATAATTTAAACATTAATTACCTTATGATTCCACATTTAATATCACTATTTTCTTCAAATATTATATCCAAATAGAAAGTTACTTTTATTATTATTCTTACCATCTGAATATAATTGTCAGGTTATAGGTTGATTAAAAGATTATAATTTGAAAAAGCGTGGTTGGTAAGAACTCGGCATACATTTGTCTTGAAAAGCGGATATTCCTTAATTACGCCTTTTTTATTTAATTGTTTCCCAACTTCATTGGTTCGCACCCGAATAAATTCGCCCAGTTTTCTCACCATCATAAGTACATATACCCTTTTATCACATTACCTTCCTTTGATTCACGAGCCGCATAGATTGATAGGTTTGTGTAATTGGTTAGGTCTCCAATCACTTTTAATGGAAGAAACAACGATTTACTTTGACAATCAACCATGCATGTCAGCTACCGCTTTTACTGGTTACACTCATATAATTTTGGGAGGTCATTACAGCTTACATTTTACAGTTCACAATTTATAACTACCAATGGGAGAGACATATAAATTATCAATCCACATGCTCTAAATCGCTTTATCCTGTTGTTACTGCTTCTCATGAGAAACTAAAAGCAAACAACGTTATGTTCCCCACTGGAGGAACTAGGAGCCTCGCCACTCTCTAGATCCAACTTACTATCATCAAAGATTATACAATTATTTTTCTCCACAACTACTCCCCCTCTAACATTTGGACAAGAATTAGGCAAATCATTCTGTGAAACTTCCAATTTTAATTTCTGATCTATATACTATAAAAGAATTATTCATAGATTTATTTATTTTCTGATAATGCTTCATATTATCTATGTAATATATATGACTAATAATATCCCCTTTAGGCATAATATCAACCCTATGCTCATGCTTTTTCAAAAACATTTTCTATTATGCATGAAATCCCATTGTTAACCATTATTTTATTGTCTTTGCTATTAAAAACATCCCTTTCACAGATGTTATACACATTGAAATTTTGCTCTGTATCTCAATAACAGTGTAAGGAATCTAACTATTGTTAAAGGCTTTGAATTCTATAAACTAGAGTATAGTGGAATAATTAAATGTGCTCCTGCACTCCTAGATTAAATCAATCTGCTGCGACATTCTCTCTTTGAGAAACCTATAAAAACTGAAACACACTACGTGAGAAACCTGAATAGCAAACTCAACATACTAAAAATGGATATAACCAGGTTTATTATGGCCCAAAAATTTGTATGCTAATAACTTAGCGGCAAACCATCCATGCAGGTCAATGATAAAATATAACAGTAATGCTAAATTATTTGCTTCTATTTTTATTTTTCTTACATCGATGGTAATCTCAAATCGATCCTAATCTGTAGAGGGAGAGATGTGTTTTCTCGAGTTTGGTAGTCCTATTGCTTGCTCAATTTCTTCTTCTGTAATCTGAAGTTTACTTTGTCTGAGTGTGAATTCGTCATCCACCTTAAGTCAATGGGAGCAACGAACAATTAAATGCCCCTATTATAAGTTACTACCTTTGAGAATGAAATAAGACTGCCATAGGTAAAAAATGATTGTTGGAATATGTTCAAATGTTATGCCACATTGTATCAAGATACTGGGGAGCTGATTTTCCATTTTTAAAAATAAACAAAATCAAAAATTGATTTATTTTTATAATTATTCTTCTTTCCTTTCCTACTTCAATGGGATGGTGCGATGATGATGGGAATCGGAGGAAGTGGTGACTGCAGGCATGTGTCAAACCATAAATGTGGCAACGATAGATTCGACCAATATAAAAACTATTTTTTTATAAAAATAAGAAAAGGGGTAAGCGATGCTTTTGACATTGACACACTACATTTTCAAGGTCTTTCAAAAGTCCATGTGTAGCATGTCCAAGTTTGTAGCGGTGCTATTCATAAGGTGGTTTTTCCCTTCTCAAATACACGTGAAATATATATAATATAATTTTAGTTTTAATTGTAACCAATTTTATGTAATTTTTATCCATTGTCAAAGGTAAAAAAATATAATTAATAAAAAAAAGAAAAGCATAATTTTAGTCGTCACTTCTTTATATATACATAGTAATTATATGAGATTAATCTCTAATATTTTTTTCCATTCGTTAATGTTTATTACGGATTTGCTCATGGGCATAAATTATGATCCAAGGGATGTAATTTTACATTTTAATAAAATAGGGATTTAAAAAATAAAAATGTGTAAATTGGTAATATATCTTATTGGAAATTCATAATCACTAACTTTTTAAATTTTTTGTGTCATACATGATAAGTCTCAGGAGTACAAATTATGATCCAAGGGATGTAATTTTACATTTTGATAAAAATGGGACCAAAAAAATAAAAATGTATAAATTGGTAATATATTGTATTGGAAATTCATAATCACTAACTTTTCTAAATTTTTGTGCTGTACATGATAAGCACCAATAATTTTATATTTTTGATGGATCTCACAATAAAAAAATAGAGTGTGTTCCCATAAATAACATAGTAATGAATTGTTGGGAAGGATGTGTTTTTTCTCATGGTGAGCTTGAGTAAGGACAAAGTGATGGGGAAGGGAAAGGACATAAATAACATACAAGAGGTGGAAGATTTCAAAGTGAGCTAAGAATTTCAGGTGATATCTTATCTTAGCCCTGTATTCAACACGATTAGTAGATTTAAATAACATGCACAAATTGTAATAGGGTATACAAATTGGAGGGTGTTGGCATCCTTTATTGATAACTTTATATTACAAGGTGGAAGAGACATCCTGGGATCTAATTTGTTTGTGGCTAGACTCCACATCCAAAGTGAGAATTGAATAATCATTGTAATATTATCAATATGTTGACATGAAAATGATGTTTTCAAATATGTGTGTGTGTGTGTCCTTGGAAATTGCATAATAAAGTACAAATATAATATAAATATAAGTACATATTATTAATAACATAAATTATTATATTGATTTTAATAGTATATCTATTGCATATTATTTTTAATAAAATATATATTTAATCTTATATAATAATATAATATTAATATTAATATTAATTACAACATATAAATATAAATAATTTATATATAATAATAAAATAAAATAAAATATTAGTAACATAAATATATTAATACTATATAATATTACTTATCTATTATTATATATTATATTTAAATATCTTATATCTAATATAATGTTTTTATTATTTATTATATATAATATATACTATATCAATTGCTTGGAGTGTATATACTACTCGTGATTTGAACCTAGGTTCAATAGATAACCCAAAATTGGTAGCACTTATGGTTCTTTTAGGAAATATTTCCTCTCTTCCATTCACTAAATAAAGAGAAATGAGTAATATTGCAATACATACAATAGTTTTTATTAGTGTTATTTATAAATAAAATATAAAAAAATTGGAAATAGTTGTATCTATATTTATAGCTATATGTCATCATGCATCAGTAGATCAGATTATATAGGGGCCAATAATAAATGTGTTATGACATGGTCATGGTACTGTGTAGTTTGCACATGATGTTACGAGATATGTGAGGTGAACTTTTCTTAGTGATGTGATACTAAAATGAGTAGGACCATGAGGAACCCTTAGCAGATAATGTGTAAGGTTTAATGCATGTTTGGGTGTTACAATATGATATTAATATATTCAATTGTAATATTATTTTAGTGTGTGTGATATATTTTGGAGATATATTCAATACCTTATATAATTTATGGTATGTAAAAATATCTCTAAATGGTGGTTGTGCCATCCATGATTGTCTACAACATAACATCAGGTGGAAAGACTTATCCACATTATGTTTTTATATTTTTAGAGGTTATGTATGATGGCATGATGTGTTGTGATGTTTCCAAAAGGAAACTATGTATTATGGATTTTCTATCACATACCTCACTATGAAATGACATGACACAAATAAAAATTTTAATTTTAGATGGATTGTAGCATGACACAAGGTGTTACATAGTTATGTTTTATATCGATTTCTATAATCTACATGATAGTATCTATTATTAGGCACTCATATATATTTGATAAGTGCATGGATAATAAATTGTTCACAGATCACCATAAACTTTTTGAAGGTTTCATAAAAATCAATATTCTTTGTTAAACTCTCACTTCATCAATTTATGACTCTTGATTTTTTATTTTCATCCAATTGAGATTAATTGCATTGTTATGGTAGATGTAATATATTAATTTATTTATATTCACTTTCCCATTAGGCAATGTGGTCAACCCATGGTCTCTTAGTCCTTGTCTAAGGTTAAATTTTGATACATATTGAGAAGAATATGATTTTAATAGGGTTATTTATTTGGAAAGTTTTTTTTTTTGGATTTAATAAAATTATGATTTTTTATGCCTCATCCCTTAGGGTTAGATATTGTTTTTCATTGGTTATAATATGAACTACATAATTTTCTAGGGTTAAATCTCTTATATGCTCTTAAATAAAATAACCTTAACTTCATTTTAGTTTGTGTTTAGATATAAACATATGGGATTCAATGAATGTTATATTTAATCTTTGATTTACTCTAGAATGGTTTCAAATGCTATTTTTTTTCATTTGAATGATAGTTAAATATTATATGTCCAAATCAAATACAACCCTTGTGTATTTATAAACAAATTAAATTTTAATTGGGACTGTATTTATGCATAATTTATCATGAAATAGTCAAAATATGAAAAAGGTTAGAGAAAAAATGAGCATAGTCTAGCCAAAAGGTTCCACATAAGGTTCCCATGGCCATTTAGATGCTTTGGAAAATCTCTAGCGCTGTCAAAAGTATCTAGAAAAGGATTTTTATAATGTAAATAAAATCAAAGTGGATAGAATATGATAATTATAAGGGGAATCTAGAAGGGTCTAAAATCATTAAAAAAATTATATATGTGAATAATGCCTAATTTATATCAGTGCTTGACAGGTACATAAACATATTAAAAGTGTGTAGTTTAATAGATACTTAATGACTAAGGACCACTTTTACAAGGTGATTTATTTACAATTTTGTGACCCACAAAATTATCCTTTGCACAAACACACATCTCTTCAAGACTATGATGCAGTGTGTAGAAGTTGACATATGACACAACCTTGTATCACTTCGTGTCATGCTACATGATATATATAAATATAAATATTCCCTCTTCCATGTCATGCCACATTTTAAAATTTCATAGAACATCCATACTACATAGTCTCATTAAAAATACATCACACAACATTTTACCATACGGGACAACCTATAAAATTACATAGCTACCATGTGCAGTAGTCTTTCATATTATAAATCATATTAGATGGTTTCAAAAACTATTGGATACCTTTTACCATACCAAAAACCATCCAATTTATTTAATCCATCTCTAATAGATACTTTACACACTCCTATAATACCAAAAATAAATATATGAAGATGATATTGTAAAACAAAAGCATGCACATAACCTTATGTAGTATATATTATGGGTTACTCAATGTTTTACATGCTTTCATGCCACACCGCTAAGGACAAATCACATTGTGTACATCCTAAAAACATGTGCACCATGTCAAAACACAGCTATGACTATGAAATTGTAATGTGAATACTCATGCCATGGAAAAACACATCTATAACTATGCATCCACCAAGTTTAGAATTGCTTAAAACTTTATCCATTCTGAAACACATCCTAAAGTGCACATCAATTATGTGGAGATATTCTACACATTTCACCATGTCAAAAAACTTTTTGACTCATGTAGTACCCATGTGAAGAGTCAATGATAAATCATGCCATTGAAAGAATCACTCATAAAGTGCACATCAATCTTACACATATGTTAAGATGCGACACTTATACAAACCAAATTGACAATAATGCTTTTCATATTTCACCCTTAAGAACTGGAAGTTTCTCTTAAGGGATGAATCTAGTCAACTTAATTTTTTTATTACATGAGCTGATTGAGGAAGAAATAAATTTATTAATTTGTTTATAAACCCATCCAGGCATGACCAATGGTTCATTAGTTAGGTGTGTAGTTCAAAATTTGTGTTATAAGTTAACTAGATTTTAGTCCCTAAAGAAAATTTTCACTAAAATAGAAAACATATAATCATTTCTTCCTCATTATGAGTGGAATATAATACTTATATGGGTTCTCATATGACTCCCCCATGAAGATTTATGAGATTACATTTAGTCTAATCACCTTATGGTTTGCGTGTAATGATAAATAAAAGTTTGTTTCATATTTTCCCTTAAGATCAAAAATATTTTCTTCAGGGATTCATTTATCTACCCATAAGTTTTGAGTTTGTAGCATTATAGAGGGCATAATAAGGTAATTAATTCATTTATATACCTATCTAGATGTTCCCATAATTTTTTTTTTTGATTATGTGTGTGGTTATAAATTTGAGCATTACACTGACCAATTTTCGGTCCCTCGAGAATGTTTTCTACAAGATAAAATGTACTACCATTTCTTTATCATTATGAGTGGAAGATAGTAATATATGGGTTGATTATATGACTCCATCTTGTAAATGTATGAGCTTACATTACATACCTTCCCCTTAAGGTTTTTATACAAGTGTTTGTTAAAGTTCATTACTTTTTCCCCTTAAGAACTAGAAGAATGACTTAAAGGATGCATTTGACCACTTAAAAGTTTCATGTTTGGGGGTATATGGATGTAAAATGAATGTTATTATTTATTTTTAACATATATCAAGATTCATTCACAAAAAAGGATTTATAGATTGGGTCTATGGTTTAAAATTTACATTTTATACTGACCAATTCTTGCTTCGTAGATCAAGTTTTCACTACGAGAGAAAATATACCAAAATTTATTCCTCATCATGACTATAAAATAATATTAAAATAAACTATTGAATTATTCTCCTATGAAATATTAGGATCTTATAGTTTGTCTTTACCCTTCATGGTTTGCATGCAATGGCTGCATAGATTTCTTTTCATTTTCTCCTTAAGAATGAGAAGATTCTCTTAAGGGATGTGTCTAAATGCTTGATAGTTTTAAGTTTTTGGGACGAAGGAGGGTGAACTAAGGTCATTATATAATTTATATTTTTATACAAATTTTATCCACAAATATGGTCTATTAATCAGGATCACAGCTTAAAAGTTATGCATTATATTGAAAACATTTTGGTCACTAAAGCATGTTTTCACTATGAGAGAAAAAGTGTTTTTATTTATTACTCATCATGAAGGAATATATTAATATCTATATTTAATATATGAATACCCCAAGAAACAATATAGGATATATGTTTTTCTCTCTATCCCTCACAGTTTGCATGCATTGACTATGTAAAGTACATTCCATTTTCCCCCTTAATATCAAGAATATTCAGCCGAGGGATGTGCCTATCTACCTACAAGTTTCATGTCTAGGGGTTGAAAAAAAGTGGATTAAGGTAATTATTACATTTATTCCCCAACTAAGACATGCATAATATAAGGATTCATCATTTGGATGTGTGGTACAAATGTTACATGTTATACTAACCAAATTTTGGTCATTGAAGAAAGAATTTAGTAAAAGACAGAACATGCCACCATTTATTAATAATAATTTACATAATATAATAGTCTAATTTATTCTAATTAGACTTTTGCATTCAATTTTAAGATCTTACAGTTTGTCTCTAGTCATCATAATTTGTGATAAATGGTTGTGCAGAGTTCATTATGTTTTTCCCTTTAAGAACAAGAAGATTCTCTTAAGTAATTCACCTGGATACCTATAAGTTTTGATTATAGGGGTGGAAAGAGGGTATAAGAATTTAATCATTTAATTTATATTACTATCTAGACATTTTCTCAAATATGGTTCACTGATTGGGCACAGGGTTTAAAGTTGTACATTATATCGACCAGCTTTTTGACTCTAAAAAAAGATTCCACCACGATAGAAAAGATGAATTAATTTATTCCTTGTTATTATTAGAATATAATACTATAGGTTTGATTATATTACCCCCTTGTAATTGTATAAACTTATGATTTGTATTTATTCATCATGATTTTCTTGGAATGACTACACAAAATTTGTTTCATTTTTCAACTTGAGAATGAAAATATTATTTTAATGGATGCACTTAGTCACCTCCAAGTTTTGATTTTAATTCTATTAAAGGTTATAATAATTTCATTATTATGTCTATAAACCATCAAGGCATGTCTGTGAAGGTGGCTTGTTAATTGTGTGTGTGGTTTGAAGGTTGTGCATTATACTTATGAACATTTAGTTTCTAATACAAGTTTTCACTATGAGAAAAATGAGCATCCAGTTATTCCTCATCACGAGTGGAATATAATATTTTATAGGGTTCTTATATGACTCTTCCATTCAATTTTATGAGCTTACAATTTGTATCTACCCATCATGGTTTGATTTCAATAGTTGTACAATGTTTGTTATGTTTTCCCCTTTAATAATGAGAATATTCTCTTAAGGGATGCATCAAGCCATGTAAAATTTCAAATTTGGGTTCCAACATAAGAGATAATAGGGTTTTTATTACATTTATACACCCATCTATATATGCCTAGAAATATAGACCCCTCTCAATGGTTAATATATGGCTTAAAAACTAGTCATATATGATTAAACATTAACAATAGTCAAAAGTATAATATAATGTTGATCACTATTATAAATATGAACATGAATAATATGCATCCAAAGAAGTTCAAATGGACACAAAAGATTATTTGGGAATGATAATATCATCCCAAAGTGTAGAAAGTGTTGTTATGGTGGCTTTGTTGTAATTTGGTGTCTTTTTGGTGTATATTAATTTATAAAAGCTAAAGTAAAAAGGTATTAGTTCCATGTCAAAGGCAGGGCATGGTATACCATACCACACATGAGGAATTTTGGTTGTGATACAAATTATAAAGTGGATAATAAAAGAAGAGTTTTAAATTATCATAATGTATGAATTGATAGTTGAACATCATAAATGTTAGGAACATTGATTTACTGTGGGATATTGTAGGTTATATATTTGGAGAACTACCAATGTTTTTTTCTATTTCTATCTTCTATGAAGTTAGCTGCACATATTTCAATCCATTTTTAAATATACAAGACCTTGACCTTGACTTGTATGGGTATGCTAAATTTATAAGACCTTGACTATCATTGGGATGTATGGTAAAGTGATGAGCAAACTATTGAAGCATACCTTGACTCCACTACTTATGATATATCTCACCCTTTTTAGTTCCACATTTTAAGACACATTTACTAGGGTACTTGTAACTATTGTTTTAATATCTTTACTGAAATAAAACCATCTTTAGATTATGTAGATTTTTTTTGTAATCGATCCATTGCATTATTTTTCTCAAAGCATTATAGACAATTTTGATAAAACTTTATTTTATCATAATTAAGTATTTGATGATTCCATTACATTTTGAAATGCTTTTGATTCTTATTGTATATAGACTTCTTCTCATGATCTTCTGATAATTAATGAGACATAGACCTAATAGGGTTATAAAGCCTTAATTTTTAGAAAATTTAATTTATTTATTTGTTCAAATCAATTGTTTTACATATATGTTTTATGTAATATTTCAAATACATTTAGAAACCTATAGTAAAAGCGCTGAGCTTTTATATTGAAGGCCCCCTGATAAGACCTTGGTTGAGTATCTTAATAGATCATTTATGAATTAGTTATGTCACTCACTTCAACTAAAATTTAATTGTATTAATATTTCACCTGTATATTATTACATTTTAATATCATGATCAAAAAACAAAAGAAACTCTTCATTGGATAATATATAATCATAATTTTTTATTCAAAGAGTTGCAATTTGAAGGAAATATCCTTTACAAAACATTTACTCTTAATTATAAAATGATGGATCCTCTAAATGATCTATCCATTGGCAATATCCTACCCAAAATGTTTTTGAATGACCCTTTCCCTTCTACCCACTTTTCAACTAATGACTCTAATGGGGGAGGTACGGTTATTGACCCTAACTAGCAAACCAAAAACCCTAAATGTGTAAAGTCCCCCACTTCATTTTTATTGAAAAATGGTAGCCATTGTGGGTCATCTCTTCCCAAGAATACCTATTCAAAAAATGACATTAGATGTAGGTCATTACTACACAAAACATTCATTGGTTCTATGTAGGTAAATTCAGATGAGGATAAGTTTTAAGGGTCTCATGCTAAAATTCTTTGTAGATGCAATTGCATAGTCTTCTTCAAGTGTAATAGGTGCCTTTTGAAAACCATGAGTGTTATTCCATCCATCAACCTAACAAATGAATATATCAACTCTGTTTTGGTGAGTCAAGACTACCTTATTTGCAGAGTAAAGTTTTGCCAATTTGAATTTTTTTGGCCAAATATTCAAAACTTGAATAGCTAGATTTCTAGGTAGTGGAAGCCCTTGCTAAAAGTTAAGGTAGATATATATCCTTATCATAAAGGTTTTATTTAGATTTATTTTGGATAGAGAGATGATTCTAAGTAATCAATGGTGTTACAAGCAACGTAACATGTTTCTTACACTTTGGTATCCTAGAGTTCACCCTCTTATTAAATTTTTCTCCTCTTGACCCATATGGATCAGTTTACCCCATCTCCCTCTTCACTTATGGGATGAACCTAACAATGCTTTAAATCTATCAGGAACTCCATTGGCACCTTCATTCGAATCGATCCTACTACATAACTATTGTACCATACCACTTTTACAAGAATTTTGGTCAACATCAAAAATACAGTGAGACTTCTAGACTCTATTGACTTGATTATGTAAGGTCATACATAGAGTCAATATCTAGACTATGAAGGACTTATTTTTAGGTTTAGAAATTGTTTTAAAATTAGGCATGTCTCTATGGATTTCACTGAAGTTGCACCAAGAAAATAGTATCCAACTTGGTGGAGAATATATTCACTTGAGCTTATGATAGTATGTGGCCAAGATTATGAAGATAGTTATCTATTTGACCTAGAAGAGGGGTAAATAAGGATTGATATTATACTTCCCCTTATTTCACATTTAAATCATACAAAAACTGAAAATAATTTAGACGTCTTTACTCAGGAAGAAGTTGGAATCTCATTTCATATATCTTCAAGTGAAAAAAGAAACATGTTGGAAAGTGAGTTTTTAGACCTACTCTTGTATACCACTATGGGCATTGTAGATGTCTATTCCCCTAAAAAATAATATCTTGGGTGGACTAAAGTGTTGAGTAAAAATTAAATTATTAAATAAGGGGTCCAATCTAATAAAATTGTTCATTTAGGAGGGTCCCTCAAAAATTTTCTAGGAGGAGTGAAGGCATGATTTATGGTCCATGGGGCCTAATTAGGTCTGGGATTCATTGGGTACCTACATATTTTTTATTTATCTCCATTTCTACTCACTATTTAGGTTGGGTCATCTGGAGACCCCAATGTTTCTTTCTCTCTCTTATTGAACTAACCTTGGGTTTGTTGGGTCATCATGTGTATTGAGGATAGTTTTGGTTCTTTTTCAGCTTTGTTGAGATTTTTTGGTTTGGTTATTTATTTTTATCCCAATGGTATTTTTTCCTTCCCTCTTGATTCTTGCTTAGTCTCTTTTATTTCATGCTTGTTGGGTCCTTTTTTGATTGGGTGTGTTGTTCCCTTGTTTTCTTTCATGATTATTCCTCTGGCCTTTTTTGACAGTTTCTAAGAAAAACATGTGCCCCTCATTGTGTCTAGGATAAATTACACACCTTTTAAAGTTGGCCTTACCTTAAAACAAACATTTACCCTCAACTAACCCCTATTTTTCATTACACACAATGCACATCGTGAAAACCCTTCCTACATCAAATCTAATATTTCCAATCTACTGAAGCTTAATATAAAGGTAAACAAAATCATACTAGTAATTTTAATATGGGTGTGCTATTTATACTCTTAATGGTGTAAGCATTCAATTTTACGAGCATT
The DNA here is from genome assembly GCA_037957365.1 of Torreya grandis. NCBI lineage: Eukaryota > Viridiplantae > Streptophyta > Pinopsida > Cupressales > Taxaceae > Torreya > Torreya grandis. The sequence goes on from JARHVA010000592.1 coordinate 4,211,709, forward strand.
CTGAGGTAGTGAGTTTCCTGTAATTATTTCATTTTATAAGCAATATAGTGATATGTATGTTTAATAAAAGTAGTGATTATATTGGTATAAGGAAGTGATTACATTATTTAATGCTAGTTTCATATTATATTAATATTTACTTATTAGATTTACATTTATTATAAAATTTATATCAATGATGAGAAACACTAATAGTGTGTGCTGATGTAACTTTCTTCTTTTTTATAGTGAAGGTCAGGAGTGGTTCATAAATAATAACATCTCAAGAAAAATCTCTCTTATAAATGACATAAAATTCATAGATTTGTATGTGTTGAGCATCAATGCCTATTCAAGTAGTTAAGAGAGGAAAAGAGTATGTTTGAAATATCTCCTCTTTTAACCTCTTATGGGACATGTCTTTTAGTTATAAAGGTATACTTAAAAGGGACTTCATATTCTATATGTTATTTCGATAAGATGATTATTCTTTATTGAATTTTACTTCATCTAAGTCCAACCTAAACTATGAACATGTTTAAATAGGTGAATATATTATGTTTTCATTCTTATTGTTATACATTCTCATTGTGACATGGAAGAGCTTAGAAAAAGGTGGGCCATCATCCATGGATTCTGACAATATCTTCAGAAGTATTTCTCTAGTCATATCCATTGTACAAGATGCATTCCACTCTAAAAAACATTATAAATTTTGATTTTTCAATTAAATTGTTGATTAGATTGGTAATATGGGTTGTATATTTAAATTCTATGAACATACTTGATATAATTATAGTATGTTACTTTCCTTGTGTCAGTGTAGGTATTGGAATAAACAATGAAACACAAATAAAGATTGATATTTTATTTTTCTAATTTATGAGGGAATTCTAATTTATGAGAGAACTTAATGAGATATGATTCCATTTTTCTTAGCCTTGTAACTAGTAAGGTCTAGTCACTCTTATTAATGTTTGCATACACTTTTAAATGTAAATAGTTGACTTAATAATGATTAATATCTAGAATCACCTAGTCACCAAGCTAAACCTACAGATTGATAAAACTTAGGGGATTTATTATTGTATTCTATTAATGGTTCAAAAATGACTATGGTTCTTCTCTTAAGGGTATTTTCATGTCTTATTGATCAAGTAACTAAAAATTAATAATTTTCTCTTAGTAATGGATTAATTATTTGCTCAAAGTAACACCTTTATGAAACCCTAACCATTTACTTAATGGGAGTAAATATTTTATGCCTACCATTAAATACTTTCAAAGGTTCACTTAATTATGAATATATCATTTCATACTAGAAACATATCTTGTACTTATATATTTATATGTATATTGTTTCAAGACATTTTGAATTGTTGAAAATTTATATTAAAGAAGATTATGAACATTTATATGAAAAAAAGTAACCAAGATGAGCTTTATCTTGATAATTAAATTATTTAATTTAAAAAAATTAGTCTTATTGAATCCACAAGTATTGATATGGGAATTTATTCATTAAAATAAAGTGGGTTGTATTTTTAAGTGTGTTTTATAAATGTGTTACAATTAGTATGAGAGCATGGTTATAATACTAAAAGATCTAAATAAATTATGCTTGAACTTACATTTCATTTATGTGACCAACATAAAATTCCATTCTAAGTATTTTCCCTTTAGACAAATTCATTTACAGGGTGTCTATGATATTAAGGCACTTTGTTCTAAAGTGGTAATTGAGGCAGAAGTGTAAAATTCTTTCTTTTGTGGCTTATGTATGTTTTGCTTAACAATGAGCTATGTTAATCAATAATATTCTCCCAAAATGTGTAGTAGTAAGAATTATTATCATATGGGATTGAAATATTATGTGACGAAATGATTTTATATATAATTTTCTTGAATTATTATGATAATAATTCATTTGATGATGTACATTTAGATGATTATTTTTATAACATATATAGAATTTATGGCATTTTAGAGTTGGATCCATTATTCTCATTTATGAGCATTGGGTTATGATCATTTATAATTTATCACAAGTAACATATTATATTCAAGATAAAAATACAAATCATATTTGATGTTGGCTAGCTTAATGTAATTATACTTTTTCTCTCATACATCAACGAATGATAAATATATAATTATGAGTGTATGTGCACATAGAAAAATGAGATGTTTTAGTTTATATGTATGTTTTTCTATATTTTTATGAGTTTGATCATGATCATGAATTATATTTATATGTTATCTAACTTATTATGGATTAATTATTGATCTTTTGAGTTAGTATTGTATGGTCCATGCATGATTACCATAGTAGTTTCACTTTCAAATCCAAATGTGTTATTGGTAACTGCTCCAATAACATGTATGGATGTTATTATTGAGTGCATCACTATGATGCTGAGAGATTTCTAGGAAATTTAGAGATATCTTGCTAGAACTCCTAAAAATAGAAGGTAGTGGATGGGATTTTAGAGTTATACACTAAATATACTTATGTGTTATTTTATATAAATAATATGTGAATTATAATGAGCTCATGAAATGATGTCAAATGGAATTATTGCTGGAAGTGAATGGAATTGATTATCAGAAGTGAACAAAACTATTGTTGGAAATGAATGAAACTATTGCCAAAAGTGAATGGAAATGTTGACGAAAATGAATGGAATTGTTATCAAAAGTGAATGGAAATGTCAATGAAAGTGAACAGAATTGTTGACAGAAATGTCAATCATGGCCGACCTATTGGGAGGAGTTGTGACCATTTGAATGGACCTTTTCACTTGAAGAGTCGCAACCTTAATTTTTGTCATTTCATGGGTTATAAATAAGTACATAAGGAATAGACAATTTATAGATTTGAAAGTGGAAGATATAAAAGAAGAGAAAAAATTTTCAAGGAAAAATTTTGTGAGAATATTAAAAGGAAAAAAACCGACAAGTAAAAGGAAGAACATAACAATGAAAACACTCAAGTGTAGATCGAATCAAAAGGAGATAAAGCAAGTATTCTATCATCTATTATTTTAACAACAAATTTGAGATAGAAGAGTGATTTTCTATAAGAAGGTTGGTGGCTTCATTTCGAAGATATTGGCATCTCTTGCTGAGTTGGTGCTCAGTGAAAGGGGTTGATGCTCCTATAGGTTAGTGCCTAAAAAATTGTTTTTGGGGTTGGTGCTCTAGTATTATGGTGCTTACAAATATTTATATTGAGAAAGTATTCTTCATGGTTTTCTCTCAAAAGGGTTTCCACATATATCTATTGTCACTTTGCATTATGTTATCTTATGTTGTGATTTGATTGCTTTAAATATCTTAATTAGAATAAGTGATTAAGTGTTAATAAAAAAATATCTAATACTAATTCACCCCCTCTTAGTATTAGCCTATGATCAATAGTTGGTACCAGAGCGGGTTCATTCAAATATAGCTTAACTACTAGAAGGTATTTCATACAATCTCACATAGCTGGATCACAAGTTTAGGATAGATTTTCCACTAACAAGGCACTATTGTTAGATGGAGAGATTTGAGAAATAAAAGAAAAGCTTGTACTCTAGGAGGAACTATAGCTCATTCGAGGAAAGTGAAGCTAGTGATTTTGAGAATGACAATGAAGAAACATTGTTCATGACCATAGAAGATAATGCTTCTACAAGCAAAAATAACTCAGAGGAAGAAGAAGATGAAGGTGAGGTAAATCTTGAAGAAGAGCTAATCTATCCCTTAGGAGAGATAAAATATCTTAAGAAAAAGAACATGAAATAAAAGCTTCTAATTCAAAAATATGAAAAAGAGAGTCAAGACATAGAAGCCATAATATCACAAGGTCTTGAGGAATCACCAGATGTAGATCAATCTCTCTATAGATCAATGATTGCTAGTCTTCTGTATCTAACAACTTCTAGGTTGGATATCATGCAGGTGGTAGGAATGGTGGCACAATATTAAATAGCCTCCAAGGAAACTCATGTACAAGTTGTGAAGAGGATATTCATATATATAAAGGGGACCCTAAACTATGGATTATGGTATCCTACAGGGAGAGATTTCACTTTAGTGGCATATACAGACTCAGATGGATAGGTTGCCTAGATGACATGAAGAGTACAAGTGAAGGTACATTTTTCCATGATGATTACTTAGTAACTTAGCTAAGCAAGAAACAAAATTTAGTTTCACTATCCATAGTAGAGGTAGAGTATATAGTGGCAGTTCTATGTTGCACTTAGGTGCTTTGGATGAAGTAGACTCTATAAGATATCAAGGTGAATATGATCAACCTATCTCCATATATTGTGACAACACCAGTACCATCAGTATTTCAAAGAATCTGGTGATACACTCTAGAATGAAACATATTCCAATCAAATACCATTTTTTGAAAGAGCCAGTTGTAGATCAACAAGTCAAGTTGGAATACATTAATACAATATAGTAGATAGTAGATAATTTTATGAAGGCACTTCTGAAGGACAGATTTGAGTACCTACATGAGAAGTTAGGAGTAATTTATTTTTCTTCTTACCATTGAAGGGAAGCATCAGTTGAGGGGGAGCTAAGTACTAGCTCTTACATAGACCCTTTGCCATTGATGTCAAAGGGGGAAAAGTATAAAAAGAGGATGTCACAGAAAGGGGAAGCTACAACAAAGAAGGATTCAAATAGAAGAGACAGTGCAACAAGGGGGAGCAGTTTTAGTATGTGGTTACCATCAATGACAAAGGGGCAGATTGTTAAAATATTATCATTGATGTCAAACAGAATTGTTTCTGGAAGTGAATGTAATTTTTGTCAAGAGTGAATGAAATTGTTGTCAAAAGTGAATAGAAATGTCAATGAAAGTGAACAGAATTATTGCCAGAAGTGAATGAAAGTGTTGATGAAAGTGAACAGAAATGTTCATGGAAGTGAATGGAATTATCGATGGAAATGTCAACCTTGGCCAACCTATTGGGAGGAGTTGTGACTGTTCAAATGGACATTTTCACTTGAAGAGCCATGACCTTAATTTTTGGATTTTCTTGGGTTATAAATAAGTGCATAATGAGTGGAAAATTTATAGATTCAAAAGTGGAAGATATAAAAGAAGAGAATTTTTTTTAAAGGCAGATTTTAGTGAGACTATTAAAAGGAAAAAACTGACAAGTATAAGGAAGAGCATAGCAGAGAAAAAATCAAGTGTAGATCGAATCAAAAGGATAAAAATCAAGTGTTCTATCATCCATTATTTTGACAAAAAATTTGAGATAGAAGAGTGATTTTTTTTGAGAAGGTTGGTGCCTTCATTTTGAAAATATTGGTGTCTCTTGCTGAGTTGGTGCTTGGTGAAAGGGGTTGGTGCTCCTATAGGTTGGCGCTTACAAATTTTTTTTGGGGGTTGGTGCTCTAGTAGGTTGGTGCCTACGAATATTTATTTTGAGAAAGTATTCTTCGTGGTTTTCTCCCAAAAGGGTTTCCACCTATATCTGGTGTCACTTTACATTACGTTATCTTGTGTTGTGATTTGATTGCTTTGAATATATTAATTAGAATAAGTGATTAAGTGTTAGAAAAGAAAAGAAAATCTAATACTAATTCACCCCACCCCCTCCCACCCCCTCTTAGTATTAGCCTGTGCTCAACAATTTTAGAGTCATACACTGAATATACTCATGTGTTCTTTTATATAAATGATATGTGCATTATAATGTGCTCATGAAGGAGAGGTTTTGGATCTGGTGGATGTTTGATTTCTTCCCTTTATTTATATAATACTAGAAGGACTTGAAGAGAACCTTTTGGCATGGGAG